>JACRUU010000018.1:23383588-23406088 GCA_030449085.1 Kryptopterus vitreolus | reverse complement strand
CTATGTTTATCTATCTATCATCTATTCTATCTATCTATCTATCTATCTATCTATCTATCTGTATGTCTGCTATCTATCTATCTATCTATCTATCTATCTATCTATCTATCTATCTATCTATCTATCCTGTTAGTTTTTATCTATCTATCTATCTATCTATCTATCTATCTATCTATCTATCTATCATCTATCTCGTTGGTCTGTCTGTCTGTCTGTCTGTCTGTCTGTCTGTCTGTGTCTGTCAGTCTGATTATCTGATCTATCTATCTGATCTATCTATCTATCTATCTATCTATCTATCTATCTATCTATCTATCTATCTATCTATCTATCTATCTATCTATCTATCTATCTATCTATCTATCTCCCTGTCTGTTTGTTATAAGAGAGGTCTATCTACATAACTATTTGTCTGGGTATCAGATGATGTATCTACATGTCTTTTATAGACTATATTCGTCTGGAGAAGTAAAATATCGTGTAGACATTTATTAATGAAATGATTGAGCTGAATGGAAGATGTTTTGTGTGCGCTGTATTTTATATAATAAATACAATGCCGTCTATAATTGGACTGAGGCAGACGAGAGAAGAGAACTCAGTAAGAAAGAATATCAAATAAGAAGTAGAAGAAAAACAGCACCAGGTTTGATCTCCAAACAGCTTCATTACTGTAACAAATCTCATGCACTGGAGATAAACATCATCCGGCACTACTTTAATGTGTTATCAGGGGAGGTGTGTAGCCCCGTGATTAAGGTGTTGGCCTCTGGTCCGGAAGATGGGCCCTTGACCCCTAGTGGGCCCTTGAGCGAGGCCCTTAACCCTCAATTGCTCAGTTGTGAGTCGTTCTGGATAAGTGTGTCTGCCAGATGTTGTAAATGTAATGTAAATGTAAATTTAGATCAAACATGAACTACAGCTAGGGGCACGGTGGTTTACTGGTTAGCACGTTCGCCTCACACCGCCAGGGTCCGGGTTCGATTCCCGTCTAGGCCATGTGTGTGGAGTTTGCATGTTCTCCCCGTGTCTCAGGGGTTTTTTCTCTGGGTTCTCCGGTTTCCTCCCGGTCCAAAAACATGCACGGTAGGTTGATTGGCACCTTGGAAAATTGTCCCTAGTGTATGAATGTGAGTGTGTGTGTGTGTGTGTGTGTGATAGGTTGGCATTCCATCCAGGGTGTATCCTGCCTTAATCCCCATAGACACCTGAGATAAGCACAGACTCCCCGTGACCCGAGGGAAGATCGGATAAAGAGGTAGAAGATGAATGAATGAATGAATGAATGAACTACAGCTAGAACTGGTCAACGCTGGGAACTGACCGTGGTCCTGAAGAAAGCGTCCAGATGTGTAAATCATCAGCTAAAAACCTGATCCATAGTTTAATGCAAATGAAAAATAAAAGCGTTTGACAATCGCGAATGGGAAAATAAAGAGGAAATCGAAATCCCGTTACATAACACAGACGAGGAGCCGCGTCGAGGCTTTAACCTTGGAGGAACATCACACGGCTAAACGAATATCAGCTTAAAGATGAAAGCTTTAATCAGTGATAAGAGAGCCTGTGGACGGAGGAAAAAAAATGAAAAAAAATAAAGATATACACAGATAAACGAATAGACTAATTGCAAGTGTCTTTCATTTTTCACCTATGATAATTGATTTTCGTGACATGTTTGACGGTTCAGGACTCCATCTGTCAGGTCCAGAGGTGCGGTTTATAATTACACACCGATCTTGGGGGTGATAACTCCCTGAACGGACACCATTACAGAATTAGACTGAGGTCGATGGATTTCCGTGTGTGTGTGTGTGTGTGTGTGTGTGTGTGTAAATAAACTCAAGCAATTAAGCAGCATCAAATTTGCATCTCTCGAAGGAAATGTGGCGTTTGATTCGTACAAACGGTCTTAAAAAAGCGCCGTTGGTTTTCCGACAAAACATCCATATTTCATGCTTTTCCGCCCTTGAGGATTCCCCACGGGAACGGAAATCAGGTCAGCCATGTGTCAGAAAAGCACGCTTATGAAATCGCGGGCGTGTTGGCGATTGTGCGAACGCCTCCATGACCACCGTTCGGGTCACCTTGCTTCGGAAAAAAATACAAAAAAAAACCCGCAGCCCTGGATTTTTCTCGCTTTTTTTTACTACGATGCATTTCATGTCCTCCTTATAGAGAAATTCCTGCTTTTTTTTCCCGATACACCGGTCTAGGAGACTCTGTTCTCACCAACACATCATTACATTTACATTACACAGTATTTAGCAGAAGGGGCACGGTGGCTTAGTGGTTTTATCCTTAGTGGTTTTATCCACACAGGCTGCTCAGGTCCTGGTCCAGTCTCTTGTCATCTCGAGACTGGACTACTGTAACTCTCTGCTGGCAGGTTCTACCTCAGAACGCTATTCGTCCACTGCAAATGATTCAAAATGCAGCTGCGCGACTCGTGTTCAACCTGCCTAAATTCTCTCACACCACCCCACTGCTGCGCTCGCTCCACTGCCTTCCTGTAGCTGCTCACACGCATCAGATTCAAAACACTGACGCTCGCCTACAAAGCCAAAAATGGATCTGCACCATCTTACCTCCGCAACCTCATCACCTCCCGTACTGCACCTCGCTGCCTGAGAGCGTCCAGCACTGCTCGTCTGGTTCCACCGTCTCTCAGGGTAAAAGGTAAGGCCAGCTCAAGGCTCTTCTCTGTTCTGGCACCGATGTGGTGGAACGAACTTCCACTGGAGGTTCAAACGCCGACTGAAGACCTACCTCTTCCAAAAACACCTATCCTAACATTCCTTTTATTCTCTTTTATCTCACTGTCCAGAAATCCATTATTTAAAAAAAAAAAAAAAAAAAAAAAAGGCAACTGTCTATTCTTGTGTACTTGAGTTTGTATTTACCTTTCTTGAATAAATCTTATCCTTAGATCGAGACCTAAAGCACTTCCTGTACGTCGCCCTGGATAAGGGTGTCTGCTAAATACCGCAAATGTAAATGTAAATGTAAAATGTAGTGGTTAGCATGTTCGCCTCACACCGCCAAGGCCTGGGTTCGATTCCCGTCTCGGCCATGCGTGTGTGCATGTTCACCCCGTGCCTCAAGGTTTTTCTCCGGGTTCTCCGGTTTCCTCCCCTGGTCCAAAAAACATGCACGGTAGGTTGATTGGCACCTAGAAAATTGTCCTTAGTGTGTGAATGTGTGTGTGTGTGTGTCCTGCGATGGGTTGGCATTCCATCCAGGGTGTATCCTGCCTTAATACCCATAGACGCCTGTCCAGTCTGGAGATGACGTGAGACTGATCCAGGACCTGAACAGCCTGTATTGATAGAAATGACGGTCGAATCCTTCTGATGTTGTGTAGAAAGTGACGACAAGACCGAGTAACGTTAGAAATATTTTTTTTTTAGAAATATGGGAAGAGAAAGATAACTGATTGGTCCATAGTTACCCCTGAGATTGCGAGCAGTGGTGGAGGGAGAAAGTAGAGAGTTGTGGAGAGTTATGCTGAGATCCTGAAGATCCTGGTAGAGAAGAACTCTCAGAGGTTTTCCGAACGTCGTACGTTCATAATCCCAACAAGCACAATGCAGTCACTCTCTTCCACCCTTAACTACTGGAATAATTGATCACATGTTTCTGGCGATTGCTTTGAATTTGACGTGAATATAAAACTCTGGACTTTGTTCACACACGGTAAATGTATATATCCCTCAATTAAATGAGTCCGTGTGAAAACATAGCAAAAGTACTGATATTTATGCCACATGTGTGGCCTGCAAGAGCTTAATGTATGATTGTCTTAAAATAATAAGGCTATACTGCATGCACTAACAATAAACTACATATCCCACAACACATTGTTATGTTATGCGGCTATGTTACCGCCCAAGTGACGGCATCCCACCACTAGAGTGCATCGGCGTTTACAGAGTTCGATTTTTCCAACAATACAAATTATTCCAAAATGTCCAGGATAGAAGGCACTACCGGGGCACGGTGGCTTAGTGGTTAGCACATTCGCCTCACACCTCCAGGGTCTGGGTTCGATTCCCATCTCGGCCATGTGTGTGGAGTTTGCATGTTCTCCCCGTGTCTCAGGGGGTTTTTCCCTCCATGTTTTCGGGTTCCCCCCCGGTCCAAAAACATGCACGGAAAGTTGATTGGCACCTTGGAAAATTATCCCTAGTGTGTGAATGTGTGTGTGTCCTGCGATGGGTTGGCATTCCATCCAGGGTGTATCCTGCCTTAATGCCCATAGACGCCTGAGATAGGTACAGGCTCCCGTTGACCCGAGGGAAGATCGTTGAGGCACTTCCAAGGCACTTCCAAGAAAGCTGGGAACGCGAATACATGTTTGTACTTGGCGGAGAAAAATGTTATGAGGCGGCGTCGCTCATCAAATACTAAATACTGTCTTATAGTTACAACGTATTTTTTAAGTCGCATTTTAAGTCGATATAGTCGCATTTTTTAAGGTTTGAATGGATTGATAATTCATCTGTACTCGATGTAGCTAAGATGTGGCGTGGAGGCCTGGGGTTAATTAAGTCAGTCTTCACAGCAGGAGATCTTCCAACCCATGGAAAGCAGGTCTTCATGGCACTGGCTTCATGTATGGTCTGCTGAGACGGGTTTGGATCTCCTAGTTCGAGAACTCATGCATATTTTTCCTCTGCACTTTATTGCAATAACACGGAGTAGAAGTTCAGAGAATGTAGATTTAATTTCCCGACTGCACTCCGGTCGGCCAGTTCGGAATAAAAACCTCACCTAGGACTTTGCAAAAAAGAAAAAAAAAGAAAATTTCAAACAGACACTTTCCTGAATACAAAGCACTGTTTTCCAAAGTGCTTCTCACAAGAGTTGTGCATTTTCCATTTCTTAACAGTCGGCTTCCTGTTTGAACTCTGCACCGGAGTGGAACAGGAATCCTGTCAGCCGGCATAAAGGCGAGCCGGAGACGAGCTCGCGCAAGAAGCACCAGTACAAATCAGGCGGCGGTGAGGAGTTGGGCGACTTTAAGGAGATACGGTATAGTGAGATGGGATCTGCCAGTCTTGGTTTAGAAAAGACGGAGGCCATCATGAAAGAAATAGAAGGACGGAGAAAAGGGAACACACAGTTTGTGAATCGCAAAACAGAGAGAGACAAGATAGAGAGAGACAAGAGAGAGAGAGATGGGGCTACATGGAGTTGGCTGTCAGCTCCGAATCGCTGCCATGTAATTGCACCCGACGCCTCGCCCAATTTCGGTGTAAGGGAATCTTTCAAGTCCGCCATAAGCTCGTCGCCGGGTCTTCCGTTAAAACCTCCGTCTTTCTCCATTTTCCGCGTTGGTGGGTGTAAATGGCCGACATGCTGCTAAAGCTCTGCGGGGTGAAACGTTAATGAGTCAGGCTGCTCTTTGAAAAGAAGTTCTGAGAAACTCTGGACACTCAATGGAGCAGAAGCAAAGACATTTCGCATATTTTTTTTTTTTCTTCTGCAGAACAACAACGCAGGTCAGAGCAACTCGTAGAAGTGAGGTTGGCGGATTTTCTGAGCCCAAAAATTAAATGGCTTTGGATTGCTGAATGTGGATGAGTTGCTGAAATGCAGACGAAATGCTTGTTTCCTCCAAAGAAAGTCATTTCACATGGTTTAATAACCAGACCAGTAAAGGGTAGTGATGGCTCAAATGTGGTCCAGTGAGGTCTCACTGATGGCTCAACTGTGGTCCGTTGCTGGCTCAGTGATGTCTCAGTAGTGGATCAGTGATGGCTCACTAATGGCTCAGCAGTGGGCTAGTGATAGCTTGGTGTTGGCTCATCAGAGGTCCAGTGAAGGCTCAGTGATGTTCAACTAGTCCATTCATAGCTCAGGACTAGTGCAGTGTTGTCTCAGCAGAGGTCCAGTGATGGTTCAGTTATGGCTCGGCAGGCCTGGTGTCATGATGTTTCACTGTGGCTCAGTGATGGTTTAGTAATGGAGCGATGATTGCTCACGGGTGCCTCAATTATGTTTCAGTAATGGTCCAGTGTTCGGGTGATGGCTCCATTATAGTCCAGCTGTGGTGCAGTAATATCTCACTGACAGCTGAGCTGTGGTCCAGTGATGGTTCCGTAATGGATCAGCAGTGGCCAAATGATACCTTGGTGTTGGCTCCCCAGAGGTCCAGTGAATTCTCACTTCTGTCTCAGTAAGGGTTTTGCTCAGCAGTGTGTAATTAATGATTCAGAACAGGCCCAGTGAAGCTCTCTTTGCTTCATAAGAGGTCCAGTCATGGCTCAATTATGGCTCAGCAGTGGTCCAGTCATGGATCAGCAGGTGACATGAGGATGATGATGGCTCAGCAGAGGTCCAGTGATTGCTCATTTATGGTGCAGCAGAGGTCCATCATAAATGAGGAAAAAAGGAATTCTCGCTCCTGGCTCAGTAGTTGTTCAGTGATTGTTCAGTAATGGCTCGGCAGACGTGGTCCCATGATGTTTCACTGTGGCTCAGTGATGTTTCGGTAACAGCACGATGATCCGATGATTGCTCACTGGTGGCTCAGCCGTGGTCCAGTGATATCTCAACAGCGGTCCAGTGATAAACCACTGATAGCTCAGTACTAGTCCAGTGATGGCTCGTGATGCCCCAGTGTCGTCCCAGTGATACCTCAACGGTGACTCAGCTCTTAATACCTCTGATTAGCTACTATTCAGCAGATAAAAGGCTCAGGGCTACTTCTGGTGGGCCCCCTGAGCAAGACCCTTGTCTCTCTTTGCTAGAAAGACCCTGTATTCTGGGACAACCATGTGGCAAATGTAAGGAGTAGTTTATTTTGTCTATGTTCTACATTAGAACAACATATTATGGGAAGAACATCATGGATCAGTAGCTAATTTTAGGAATTCCAATGCTGCCCATCCTGGTATATAATTACATGCTGTTAAAAGCTATTCTAAAGCTAAAAATGATGGACAACAAAAAAAATATCCTCGAGAAAAAAAAGAATATGAAATGTACGAGATTACGAGCAACTTTATTTACTTAAAAAGAAATGAAAAAAAAAGGATTTTTTTGAGGCTCGGCAGTGAAAAGCAGCGTGTTCATGTGATCTCGCGGCTTCCGCTGTGCCTTTGTAGAGAGAACCTGGCGAGTCAGGAGGGTGTCAGTCAAGTATGACAGGCTTCAAATCTCTCCTCGCGTAGAAGAAAACAAATCAGTGCAGCGGTGGGACGGAGCCGTGGGGGTTTGCTATCATACGTGGAGGTTGTTGTTTATTTCTTTATTTATTTTTACAGCGTAAGGTTAGATTGAACGCACTGCAGGGCGAATCAAGAAACGGCACATGCACGGAGAAGAGTCGGGTCAGGAATAACGCTCTAAATAAAAACGAATGTATTGTTTAGGATTTCTGTATTGTTTTGGGCAACAACAAGGAAATTACCCTACATACACTGGTTCAGCCAACCACATTCTTATCGTGGGTACCTATAGAGACATCTTACAGCATTTGGAAGATGCCCTTATCCAGAGTTACTTACAATTAAGAGTTTTGCTCAAAGGCCCACTAGTGGTGGATTGGTGGTAGTGGTGGGATTTGAACCTGCAATCTTCCAGTCCAGACACCAATGCTTTAAGCACTGAGCTACCACCAGTCCAATCAAGCATCCTTCATATATCATGAAAGGTCAGATTAGATTTAAATTATGGGACGGATTTTAACGTCCCGCTCCCACCCACTCCTGCAAGGTATACGTTCCGCAAAAAATATACGTTAATTTCTGCGTTGGGGAGGAACTAGATACATGTACCGCCATCCCGTAATTTAATTAAATAAAGACAATAAAAGTAACAGTAATCATTTACAGCAAAAAAAACATGCAAGTAAATTACAGTTACTTTTGAAAATGTTCAAGATTACAAATCCCGAAGACCACTGTGTAACAATCCCCACCCCGTGTCGACAAAAATATGCGTCGACAAAAATATGTGCCCCCCTCCCTCAACAATTTTACTCGGAAGCAGCTCAGACGCGAAAATATATCCCTCTTTTTCAAAGTGCCACCTAGTGGACAAATGAAAGTAATCAAAAGTAATCGGTTACTTCATTTTTATAAAGTAATTGTAAAAGTTACACTACTTAATATATTTTGAATAGGGTCATTTGTAATCTGTAATCTATTACATTTTTACAAAGTAGCCTTCCCAACACTGCTTATTTTGTCCCGCAGAGCAAAAACGCTAACCAACCACCAACAGATACGGGGTCGGGAAAGCAGAAACCAGAGCAGCCAGGGTGTCGAAAAGTACCTCATGGACATGAGGCCGCTAATAAATAGCTATTAAATCGCCCTTAAATAGGCAAAAGGGAGGGGGTAGCTCAGTGGTCTAAGGCGCTGGGTTGCTGATCGGAATATCCGGGTACGAGCCCCAGTATGGCCAAGCTGCCGCCCTTGGGTCCTTGAGCAAAACCCTTAACCCTCTGTGCTCCAGGGGCGCCGTATCATGGCTGACCCTGCGCTCTGACCCCAGCTACCAACATCAAGCTGGGATATGCGAAGAAAAGAATTTCACTGTGCTGTAATGTATATGTGACCAATAAAGGCTATTCTAAAAATGGCCGTCAACCCAGAAGTGCGATCTGCAAAACCAGAAGTGCCAAATCCTGAATATATATATATATATATATATATATATATATATATATATATATATATATATATATATATATATATATATATATATATATATGTCACGGCGCTCTCTCTCTCTCTCTCTCTCTCGCTCTTCCTTGCTCTTTACACACACACACACACACACACACACAAATCATCACCCTCACCTGTTCTCTCGCTCTTCCCTCTCTTTCCACACACACACACACACAAACACATTAATCAGCTCAGGTGTTCCTTATCCCAGCTCCTTCTCCATCTCCCTTTAAATAGCCCGGCTCTCCCTACATTCCCCGTCCGGGCTCGTAAGACTTACAGACGTGGACAAAATTGTTGGTACCCTTTGGTCAATGAAAGAAAAAGTCACAATGGTCACAGAAATAACTTTAATCTGACAAAAGTAATAATAAATAAAAATTCTATAAATGTTAACCAATGAAAGTCAGACATTGTTTTTCAACCATGCTTCAACAGAATTATGTAAAAAAATAAACTCATGAAACAGGCATGGACAAAAATGATGGTACCCCTAGAAAACACAGAAAATAATGTGACCAAAGGGACATGTTAATTGAAGGTGTGTCCACTAATTAGCATCACAGGTGTCTACAACCTTGTAATCAGCCATTGGGCCTATATATATGGCTCCAGGTAATCACTGTGTTGTTTGGTGATATGGTGTGTACCACACTCGACATGGACCAGAGGAAGCAAAGGAAAGAGCTGTCTCAAGAGATCAGAAAGAAAATTATAGACAAGCATGTTAAAGGTAAAGGCTATAAGACCATCTCCAAGCAACTAGATGTTCCTGTGAGTACAGTTGCACATATTATTCAGAAGTTTAAGATCCATGGGACTGTAGCCAACCTCCCTGGACGTGGCCGCAGGAGGAAAATTGATGACAAATCTAAGAGACGGATAATCCGAATGGTAACAAAAGAGCCTAGAAAGACTTCTAAAGAGATTCAAGGTGAACTTCATGCTCAAGGAACATCAGTGTCAGATCGCACCATCCGTCGTTGTTTGAGCCAAAGTGGACTACATGGGAGACGACCAAGGAGGACACCATTGTTGAAAACGAATCATAAAAAAGCAAGACTGGAATATGCCAAACTACATGTTGACAAGCCACAAAGCTTCTGGGAGAATGTCCTGTGGACAGATGAGACAAAAATCGAAGTTTTTGCCAAGGCACATCAGCTGTATGTTCACAGACGAAAAAATGAAGCATATCAAGAAAAGAACACTGTCCCTACTGTGAAACATGGAGGAGGCTCTGTTATGTTCTGGGGCTGCTTTGCTGTGTCTGGCACAGGGTGTCTTGAATCTGTGCAGGGTACAATGAAATCTCAAGACTATCAAGGAATTCTAGAGAGAAATGTACTAGCCAGTGTCAGAAAGCTTGGTCTCAGTCGCAGGTCATGGGTCTTGCAACAGGACAATGACCCAAAACACACAGCTAAAAACACCCAAGAATGGCTAAGAGGAAAAAATTGGACTATTCTAAAGTGGCCGTCTATGAGCCCTGACCTCAATCCTATTGAGCATCTTTGGAAGGAGCTGAAACATGCAGTCTGGAAAAGGCACCCTTCAAACCGGACACAACTGGAGCAGTTTGCTCATGAGGAGTGGGCCAAAATACCTGCTGAGAGGTGCAGATGTCTCATTGACAGTTACAGGAAGCGTTTGATTGCAGTGATTGCCTCAAAAGGTTGCGCAACAAAATATTAAGTTAGGGGTACCATCATTTTTGTCCATGCCTGTTTCATGAGTTTATTTTTTTTACATAATTCTGTTGAAGCATGGTTGAAAAACAATGTCTGACTTTCATTGGTTAACATTTATAGAATTTTTATTTATTATTACTTTTGTCAGATTAAAGTTATTTCTGTGACCATTGTGACTTTTTCTTTCATTGACCAAAGGGTACCAACAATTTTGTCCACGTCTGTAAGTAGTGTCGCGGACCCGTTCCACATTGTTCTATGTGTATACGCATGCCTAACCTTTGGTTTGTTACAGTTCCCGTTTCCTGTGTACTCCAGATTCCGGACTTTCAAGTCCGCACCCGCTCCTGTTCACGATTCCCCGGACTTCCAAGTCCGCTCCAGAACTCCGGTCCTCCTGTGACCACGGCGCGCAGCGCGCAAGGCTCCCAAGCCTATCTGGCCGCTCCGTTTGAGCGGCGTCTCTTTTGTTGTTTGTTTATTGGAAATAAATCCTTTGTTTTTTGGAATTCCCGTTTCCCCCCCGTTCCCCGTGTGTCTGTGCAGCGCACCACCACCGTTACATATATATATACACATTTACAGCATTTGGCAGCCCTTATCCCGAGAGCAACTGAGCAGTTGAGGATTAAGGGCCTTACTCAAGGGCCCACTAGTGGCAGCTTGGTGGTGTTGATGGGGCTTGAACCCATGATCTTCTGTTCCAGAGTCTAACACCTTAGCCACTGGGCTATCACCTTCCTATATATAATATATATATATATATATATATATATATATATATATATATATATATATATATATATATATATAAATATAATATAAAATATATATATATTGGGCACTCATTTACTTCCGGTCCTGCAGTGCAGCTCTGTATCTTAAGTGCTCAACAGTGGCAGCTTGAGAGTAAAAAATGTTTTTAATAAATAAGTTTAATAAAAAGATATTTTGTTCCAAAAAATAATGCACTTCTTCAAAATTCGCTCTTCATTTTATAAAACATATTATCTATATATGAAATGTCCTGGTTAGATATCAATGGCTCACGATAAAAAAAAAAACACAGAAATGACACACACACACACACACACACACACACACACACACACACACACACACACACAAGCGTGTCCTGCATTTCTATTTTCTCATGTGCTTTTCTGAACAGAAAGCGAGCATTGAGACATTGAGTTTGTCCGGAACATGAGCATGAAGCCTCCGAGAGCACAGAAAGAGATTGTTATTGAGGTTATAATGCAGGAAGAGGAACTGGCCAATTTTTTTTTTTTTTTCCCTTTTTTTTTTCTCCCTCCTGACCTTAATTACCTGAGAGAACTCCGGTGAAAATCCTTCAGTGAGGTCGAAATGAAGCTGCAGCGAATTGGACTCGTGTCCCAGCGAGCTTTCCATTACACACAGACCCGAGGCTGCGGCTGAGGACAACACGGCGCTTGGGTTAAATAACAAAACTCCCAGAACTCCGAGCCTGATTCGCCCCAACCGCCGGCCGATGGTGGGATCGGAATCTGCTTTTATCTATAGGTATCGACCTGATTAACTTTTACTTTAGTCTTAAAAAACATACTGTGGGGGTTGTACTATAAAACACACCCAGGGGCATTTAATAATTGCTTCCTGCCATCGCATGAGTATTATAGACCGACTTACAATTGTATTTTATATAGACACATGTGGGTAGGTATATATATATATATATATATATATATATATATATATATATATATATATATAAAATCATTGCCTTGAGTTAATTAATACTTTTAATGTTTCTAATACTGTAACTAACTGTAACAGATGTTATAATTATATACATTTCTCTCAAAATCTCTCCCTTTAATAAAATTATTGGATTATTTCATATTTATTTTACTCTAGAAATGTTTTCATTTGACAGAAAAAAGTAATTAAGAATAGTAATTAAGTCATGATTCATTTTAGGTTAACTCATGAAAAGTGATAATATATATATATATATATATATATATATATATATATATATATATATATATATAATACAGATTTGGGAATGTGATGCGTTTGCGTTAAGGTTCCATACGGTAATATACGCTAATATAGTGAGGAGATCGTACCTGTTGTGAATGCGCAGCTAGTAGGTGTAATTCAGGGGAAATTTAGGAAGCGTAAGTGGATGCACTGAGTTCATCACGCCTTAATAACATTAGTGGTATTAAAGTGAATTTGTGTTAATGCGTTATTAATATTATATATGTACCACTACATCCCCCAGTTTATTATACAGTAAATGGAGATTACGTGTGGAATGCCATGATCAAAAAATTCCGTGTTCTGCAGATGCACTATTACGTTTAGATAACGAGATAATGCATCTGTAACATCCAGATGCTGATTTCATTTCCAGCGAAGCCGTGTCGTGAGCTGGGCGACCTGTGACATGCCGCTCTAATCCACTTTAATCGGTGTTTCCTCCGTTTTGGATTTGCCGCGGTGGTGCTTCTATCGGTCACGCTGCTTCGTATGATACAAATTTACAGGCAGAAATTTTGAAAAGTTTCAGGGAAACTTCGTTACGCAACGATTCTCCAGCATTTATGTCTTTGTGTGTGTGTGTATATATATATATATATATATATATATATATATATATATATATATATATATATATATATATATATATGTATATAAATATATATATATATATGTGTGTGTGTGTGTGTGTGTGTGTGTGTGTGTAGTGTGTGTATATACACAAAAAGACAATAAATAAATAAATAATACACATACAATCATTGCTCTGTTACTAAAACTTTTTTTTTCCCTTTGCCAACATGGTCCTGTTGTTTTAATGGTAATTGTTTTGGTGTTTGGATATGATTATTGTTGTAATGTTTAATGTCTTGGTGTTTGAAGGTGTTTGGAGGCTTTCAGAGTTTATTGTTGTAATATTTGCCATTTGCTGCCTTTATGTTTATTGTTGTGATGTTTTGCATTTATTGTCTTAGTGTTTTGATGTTTATTCTTGTAATGTTTCACGTTTATCATCTTGGTGTTTTGATGTTTATCATCTTGGTGTTTTGATGTTTATTGTTTTAATGTTTTGTGTTTATTGTGTTGGTGTTTTGATGTTTATTGTTTTAATGTTTTGTGTTTATTGTGTTGGTGTTTTGATGTTTATTGTTTTAATGTTTTGTGTTTATTGTTTTAATGTTTTGCGTTTATTGTCTTGATGTTTTGATGTTTATTCTTGTAATGTTTCACGTTTATCATCTTGGTGTTTTGATGTTTATCATCTTGGTGTTTTGATGTTTATTGTCTTGGTGTTTTGATGTTTATTCTTGTAATGTTTCACGTTTATCATCTTGGTGTTTTGATGTTTATCGTCTTGGTGTTTTGATGTTTATTGTCTTGGTGTTTTGATGTTTATTCTTGTAATGTTTTTTTCTGTTTAATGTGTTGGTGTTTTGATGTTTATTGTTTTAATGTTTTGTGTTTACTGTCTTAGTGTTTTGATGTTTATTGTTGTAATGTTTTGCGTTTATTGTCTTGGTGTTTTGATGTTTATTCTTGTAATGTTTTGTGTTTAATGTGTTGGTGTTTTGATGTTTATTGTTTTAATGTTTTGTGTTTATTGTGTTGGTGTTTTGATGTTTATTGTTGCAATGTTTCGTGTTTCTTGTCTTGGTATTATTGTTGTAGTGTTTGGTGTTTATTGCCTTTGTTTTTGGTGTTTATTGCCTTGTAGTATAGTGTCTATACTCTTGTTTTTGTTTTGTAGTATATACTCTTACGCTGCTTTGGGGTTGATGGTTAGTGTTTGGTATATTCAGTGTTTATTGTCTTGTTTTTGAAGATATTTTTTTTCCTGTAATTATATATATATATATATATATATATATATATATATATATATATATATATATTTTTTTTTTTTTTTTTTTTTTTTTTTAATTAACTGTAAGTGTTTGTTGCTTATTGCCTTCGAGTATAGTGTTTACACATTAGAAATGATACACACACACACACACACACACACACACACACACACACACATATATATGTGTGTGTGTGTGTGTGTGTGTGTGTGTGTGTGTGTGTGTGTGTATGGTACGGCATGGAAAAAGGCATTGCAAACCCGATCCAAAAAGAAGTGCATGAGTTAATCAGGAGCTCGATGGTTCTTTAGGCCTCCAGTTGATGAAGAAAAAGGACCACTGTGGTAACTCGTACCTCATGTTCATCACAACACCTTCACCCACTCAGACAGTGTGTATTATTACTTTAAGCAAAAAAGGAAAGGATGAAAATAAGACCGAAAGTAAAACCGGAATAAAGGCGGGCGAGGAAACGGCGAGCCCTGCATCTCGTGCACCTGCTCTCACGCCGGCGCGTCAATCCTCATCCCTCCTCCTTCATTAGCTCGTTCATTTCCATCCTCTCCGGCCTCGTTAATAAACCTACACATAATCTATTGTGACAGAATGATAAAAGGGGTAAAAAAGACGATGCAATTAGGCGTAAAGGCGAGAAGAGATAGATGGGCAATTACGCCTTGAAGCTCGCATCAACTCCACCGTGCACCTGCCATCCCTCGTTCATAAATTGGACCTGGTCATGTGACTCTTTCTTCAAACCCCCCCCAGCCCCTTCTCCAATACCACGTAATACGACGGACAGATCACCTCAGGATGAAGGAGTGCAGAGGGGGTAAAATATGCCCAGGTTCCATTTGTCACTTTTTATAGATCCTCTTTAAAAGACCAGGAAGCATCGAGGGGGCTTTAACAAGAGGCCCGTAAAAAAGCCCCGGGAAGCATTTTGATGATGTTCCCAATCAGGGAGTTTTGTCAGATTGCATCGCCTTGAAAGGACCATATATCTGAGCGGCCGCTGGACTCCGCTAATCATTCCTCCAACACAGCGAAATAAAATATATAGTAAGGTCAGATGAAAGCCCGAGCTGGAGCTACACATCGTTAAAAAACAATCCGGAGTGTTTGTAAGAAATAAATAAATAAACAAAACCGGGTGTACCTTTCCTTTCATTATCAGACGGAATGTCGCAGTACCTTCAGAGTCGACGCAGGTCACGGAGCGCCTTCTGATGCCGGAGCCGCACGTCCCCTCGTTAGCCGCGCACGCTCCTTCATCCTCGACCTTCCACTGGAAACACACCGGATCGTCGCACGGAAGGAACTCCAGCAAGAGGCCGCAATCCGCCCAGATTCCCGATCCTTCTTCTGGGACTCGCCTTCGTCTTCTCTCTCTGTAGCCTGTGGAGGAGCACATGTGATTTGGTTACAACGAGCCACAGGGGAATGTGTGTGTGTGTGTGTGTGTGTGTGTGTGTGAGAAGCGATGATTGGAGCCACGTTGTCATCGTCGTGGATAGCCGGTCTCCTGACATGCTAATTAAACATTTCTCGACATCCTTCCTGACGGATTCATTAGGAATAAAAACACATACTCATCAATCACACGTTTGGAAGCGAAGGCGATTTACGCTGAAGGTCGGAGCCTTTCGCGGCGGTCGGAATTCGTCGTGTAAGCAAGCAGGGGGGTTGATAATATATCTCGATGATAATCAAGGAAGTTTTTTCGTTACGTCTGTTAAAGCCAAAATCCAGTAGGACTGACCCACACAAAAGATCTGCGCAACCACCGTAAAACAACTGCACAACCATCCCAAAACATCTGCACAACCACTGCAAAACATCTGACCAACCATCTGAACAACCACCGCAAAACACCTGAACAACCACCGCAAAACACCTGCACAACCACCGCTAAACACCTGAACAACAACCACAAACATCTGCACAACAACCACAAACATCTGAACAACAACCACAAACATCTGAACAACAACCACAAACATCTGAACAACAACCACAAACATCTGAACAACAACCACAAACATCTGAACAACAACCACAAACATCTGAACAACACCACCCAGTAGGACTGACCGGGACAAAATATCTGCACAACCATCACAAAACATCTGCACAAATATCCCAAAACCACAACCACTGCAAAACATCTGACCAACCATCTGAAGAAACACTGCAAAACACCTGAACAAGCACCGCAAAACACCTGAACAACCATCGCAAAACATCTGCACAACCACCGCTAAACATCTGCACAACCACAGCAAAACAGCTGAACAAGCACTGCTAAATACCTGCACAATTATCACAAAACATTGGTACCACCACTGCCAAACATCTGCACAACCACTGCTAAACATCTGAACAAGCACCTCAAAACATCTGCACAACCACTGCAAAAAATCTGCACAACCACAGGGAAAACATCTGTACTATCACCCCAAAACATCTGCACAACCACTGCAAAAAATCTGCACAACCACACGGAAAACATCTGTACTATCACCCCAAAACATCTGCACAACCACCGTAAAACATTTGTACAACTACTATAAAAAACACCTGAACAACCACTGCAAAACATCTGCACAACCACCGTTAAATACCTGCACAACTATCACAAAACATTGGCACACCCACTGCAGAACATCTTTACAACCACCGCAAAACATCTGTACAACCATCGCAAAACATCTGTACAACTACCGCAAAACATCTGTACAACCATTGCAAAACATCTTTACAACCACCGCAAAACATCTGCACAACCACTGCAAAACATCTGTACAACCATCGCAAAACATCTTTACAACCATCGCAAAACATCTGCACAACCACTGCAAAACATCTGTACAACCATCGCAAAACATCTGTACAACCACTGTTAAATACCTGCACAACTATCACAAAACATTGGCACACCCACTGCAAAACATCTGCACAATTACCGCAAAACATCTTTACAACCACCACAAAACATCTGCACAACCACCGCAAAACATCTGCACAACCACCGCAAAACATCTGCACAACCACCGCAAAACACATGCACAACCACCGCAAAACATCTGCACAACCATCGCAAAGTTTCGGCACAACCAATGGAAAAAATCTGCACCACATGTAAAACATCTCCACAACCACCGCAAAACATCTGTACAATCATCCCAAAACATCTGCACCACCCACTGCAAATCACAGGCTTTGTGTTCAGGAGCACATTGTAATGGGGATCCGAGTCTGAATGAAGGGAAAATTTCTCCCACGCTTTATTATTGGGAAAGAAAAACATATTGCTGGGAAAGTCCAGATATTTAAGGGTTCATAAAGTGTAGCTCAAATGGACCACAAAAGCCAGTTTACTTCTACATCCGTTCTCCTGCAGGATATTCCAGCGTTGCACTCGTTTGGCTGGATGAAAGCTGTTAAAGGCAACTGCTGCCTCGGGTGTCTTTCCTTCTCTATTACACCTGGGACCCATCAAACGACACTCACACACTCGACAGCCACTTTTGTTTACTTAGAAATGCCTTTTACACACACAAAAAATATAGGCTGCGTTCTTTTCTCCACCCAAACCCTTAGAAGAGCTTTTTGTCGTTTGGATCATTTGAATGATTCGGTTCTTTGAATCTTTGAATCATCAAAATGAACGAATCACTTTTTTTTTTGGAGTCACTTTAGTTCCATTCATTCAAAACTCACCACGTTATTTATTACTGTATGTATTTATTATTTATTTATTTATCACATAAATAACTAACAAGCTAGTTTTAAGTCAATTGACTGTTAATGGATGAATCATTTACGCTCTAATTTTAATATACATTTTTTTTTATATGTTTTCCAAATCCCTAGATATGTTTTCTTATTTCAAGTACATTATTTTATTTAATCTTTGTAAGTGTTTATGGCTTTTTACTTCCAATTTTGTTTCATGTTGAATATGTTTCTAAGTTCAGGAATTATAAAATACATTCCATAATGATTTTAATGATTTTAACGATGTAATATGTTGAAGTATTTTGAGAAGCAGTGAATAAGTAACGACCGCGCTTTGTGTTTACGTCGTAACTGACGGAATACATAATGATAACCATTATTTCATGACCATTTTTCAGCCAAATTGTTTAAAAGGGAAAAAAAACAATTAACAAGCTACTTTTAACTTAATTATACTAAATCGACTTTTAAAAAATAAAAAGAAATAAAGATTTTTGTTCTTTTCAAAAGCCTTGATTTGTTTTCTTATTTCGACAAATCTTGTAATTATCTTTCCGCACTGGCATTTCGTTCACCGCGTTTCTGGGATCGGAAATCAACCAGTAATTAATGACTAGTAACTGATTTAGTTAATGACTAGTCATGAGTGTGTATGAAATTACAAACTACTTATAATGTTTTTATTTATTCTCTCTTTTTTTCGTAGCCTCTTGCCGTAATGTGAGATTTTAACTGACCCATTTCGTGTCCTCAGTGTCAGGAAGTAACTAGTTACATGTAACATTCTTTCATTCATCCATTCATTCATCTTCTAACACTTTTATCCGATCTTCCCTCGGGTCACGGGGAGTCTGGGCCTATCTCAGGCGTCTATGGGCATTAAGGCAGGATACACCCTGGATGGAATACCAACCCATCACAGGACACAAACACACACATTCACACACACATTCATACACTAGGGACAATTTTCCAAGGTGCCAATCAACCTACCGTGCATGTTTTTGGACCGGGGGAGGAAACCGGAGAACCCGGAGAAAAACCCCCTGAGGCACGGGGAGAACATGCACAAACACCACACACACATGGCCGAGACGGGAATCGAACCCGGACCCTGGTGGTGTGAGGCGAGCGTGCTAACCACTAAGCAGTTACATGTAACACCGTTGCTTAATTTAATTACAAAATAAACATAACAGTAAATTGTTACTGTGGGAAAAAAATGTGTAATTACATTACAGTTATTTATGAAAATTACAAATAGGGTTCCATATGAACAATTTCATGTAAAATCGAAGGAGGAGGAGGAGGGGGTTGTGTGTTAGTGACTCCACGGAATATATTTTTTTGACGTACTACAATTGCACATCCACTACAGTAGGTGGCAGTGGCGCTCTCAGTCTCGGAGTAACACGAGGGAACAATACGACGAAGCGCATTGACGCAATTACATTTTGAAAAGCTATTTGAACATTTTTTCCTTCTAATGTTAACTTAAAGTGCCCCCTAGTGGACAAATGAAAGTAATGCAAAATAATCAAATGCAATCGGGTTACGTTTTATAAAGGAGTTCACATCCTCACCATCACATCTTACATGCCATGGTATCTATCGAGGTGGACCAAGTTAATATGCGTGTGGTCCGGTTGCTTGTGTTTACTTATATTTAAAGGTAATTCCCAGACGCTCCCGACGTTCCCAGCCCTGCACCTGCACTATAATCCTCCTAGAACACCTATAACACTAGATAATAAGAAATAAAACCCCTTTTCAGGCTCGACATGATTCGCGAAGCCGAAAGCAGCACAGCTCATGGCGCGTTTCCCCCGAAAAGCATGGCGCCTGCCCGTCTTCCTCACGTCACCACCCCTTCCCTGCGTTTCCATGTCAGTGCGCTGCGCTTGGAGCCCGCGGCCGTGTCTCTCCCACGCTTCCCGACTCCACAGTCCTGGGAAAATCAGCGAGTCGACTGTGCCGGAGATCTGAGGCCTTTGAAATAATCAGAACAGCCTGAAGCCCTGTTGCACTCGGAGCCCTCTAATACATCAAGGTTGTGTCTTCAGGTGTGGGGCTGTGAATCACAAGTAGCTGTAACACCCACCTCGCATTTACCTCCAACACACACACACACACACACACACACACACACACACTAAAGGACTTGTGGACACAGCCGTGGATACAGATATATAAAGGCTGATACAAAGTGTAGCTCTGGAGAGTGTCTTCTTTTTTGAAATCCTCTTTTCGTAAGTCGGTGCGTAAAGCGATTAAGCCACTTCGGTCACCACTAAACCTTCAGGGAGTTTAAAAAACAAAGCACAAGCTGCAAAAGTAGAAATCTCCGTAAATCACGGCGTCCTGTAGTTTGACGTGCTGAAAGGAAACTTCGTGTGATTCTACAATCCTGTTTCAGATACATGACATCATGGATGAAGATAGTGGATTGTGATTGGCTGGAATTAGTTTGGATGTGTATAGTGGATTGTGATTGGCTGGAAGGAGGTCAGGTGTGAATAGTGGATTGTGATTGGTTGGAAGGAGTTTGGACGTGTATAGTGGATTGTGATTGGTTGGAAGGAGTTTTGACATGTATAGTGGAATGTGATTGGCTGGAAGGAGTTTGGACATGTAGGTGTGACTAGTGGATTGTGATTGGCTGGAATTAGTTTGGATGTGTATAGTGGATTGTGATTGGCTGGAAGGAGGTCAGGTGTGAATAGTGGATTGTGATTGGTTGGAAGGAGGTTGGAGTGTATAGTGGATTGTGATTGGTTGGAAGGAGTTTGGACATGTATAGTGGAATGTGATTGGCTGGAAGGAGTTTGGACATGTAGGTGTGACTAGTGGATTGTGATTGGCTGGAAGGAGTTTGGACGTGTATAGTGGATTGTGATTGGCTAGAAGGAGGTCAGGTGTGAATAGTGGATTGTGATTGGCTGTAAGGGGTTCAGGTGTGAGTAGTGGATTGTGATTGGCTGGAAGGAGTTTGGACGTGTATAGTGGATTGTGATTGGCTGGAAGGAGGTTAGGTGTGAATAGTGGATTGTGATTGGCTGGAAGGAGTTTAGGTGTGAATAGGGGATTGTGATTGGCTGGAAGGAGGTTCAGGTTTGAATAGTGGATGTGATTGTGGATTGGCTGGAAGGAGTTCAGGACGTTTATAGTGGATTGTGATTGGCTGGAAGGAGGTCAGGTATGAATAGTGGGTGTGATTTGATTGGCTGAAAGGAGTTCAGGAATAAATATCGGATTGTGGTTGGCTTTTCAGAATTTCCTGAGCGAATAATGGATTGTGATTGGCTAGAAGACATACAGGCATAAATGGTGAATTGTGATTGGCTGGAAGGAGTTCAGGGTATCGGTAGTTTGCGTATAAACCTAAATCAATGCACTGCTTATAAACTCTTGTAACCGTAGTTACCATGCAGTTCCTGCTCCATCCAGAGTGATGACTCCTAATGACCTCACTGATCTCCATGGAGGATTTGCAGTGGGGGGGGGGGGGGGGGGGGGGGGGGGGACCAGCAGATACACCAACAGCTTCACTGAACTCATTTGGTGGGAAATGTCCACGGTAGAAGGTTGTTTATTTATTGTTTGTTTGTTTGGTTTGCTTATATATATATAATATATATATAATATCATATATATATTATTATATAATATATATATATATATATATATAAATATATAAGCTTATCGCCAATGAGATGAGATCGCCAATTTGTAGTACCTTCATTTTGAACGTTCTGAAAACAGCAAACAACAACGCATCACACCACCATGGCAACACACACACACACACACACACACACTGCGAGTGAATGATGCCTTGACCTACATAAACATTAGTCTTGAAATACATATACACACCTTCCCTACAGCCACTACTGTCACAAGCACACACACACACACACACACAACACACACACACACACACACAGGACACCACCTCAGGCGTCAGGAGTACCTGGCAACCCGGTGGAAAATAAGTGCAGATATGTATAATTAAAAAGCGCAGCACGGGGATCGAAATCATGGCGAGGGAAAGAGCAGCGGAGAGAGGCGACAGTCACGCATCACTTCCTCTGTCCTTCCTTTACTCGTTCCTGCACTCGTTACTGGTGCGGAGATCGTGCTTTTCAGAGCGTGCACACACACACACACACACACACACACACACACACACACACACCCACACACAACACACCTCTATTCACCGGGGAGAGAAAAGGAACGTGGAAATGTGAACAAAGCAGCCGAACTAAACAGACAAGCTGTATAACACTTACGCCTGTGTATGTGTGTTGTGTGTGTGGGTGTGTATGTGTGTGGTGTGCTTTGATGTGATGTGTGTGTGAGTATGTGTTGTGTGTATGTGTGTGTGTTAGAAGTGTGTGTGTGTGTTGTGTGTGTGTGTGTGGTGAGTGTGTGTGAGTGTCTGTGTGTGTGTGTGCGTGTGTGTGCGTGTGTGTGTGCGTGTGTGTTGCGTGTGTGTGTGTGTGT
>JACRUU010000018.1:23377358-23383088 GCA_030449085.1 Kryptopterus vitreolus | reverse complement strand
GTTATTTATTACCCAATCCTTTCTATTCTTTTTTTTCTCCAATTTGCATTTTATATCGAAACTCTTTTTTTTTTTCCCGAAGCCCACAAACTGTTTCCAATTACGTCCAGGAAACGAGTTAACTGTAACTGATGAAGGAAGGCGGCGTCGGCGGCGGCGCTCTCGCGGCTCGGAGAATCGATTATTCACAGCAGAAAGTCGGGATTCGGCTCGGAAAATCTTTTCGCCTCGGAACGTTCAGGAAGAGAAACGGAATGCCTCAAACCCGGCCGTTTACATTTTCTTTCTTTTTTTTTTTTTTCTTTTTTTTTCTTTTATTTTTTTTCATGTCAGTCAAACGTTCAAACCAGCAATTTCCTCTTCGCGGCCGTCCGATATGTTTTCATTATTTATTAAAAGGCGTGCGGCACTCAGGCCTGTGTTTCTGAACCTCTCTGATCGCTGCTGTTTCCACACCATTATTACACAATTTCACTCAATATATTACAGGAGGAGAAATTCAATAAAGAGAAGGAAAAAAATACGTGTTTTTGAGAAAAGTTGTTAGTTAGGGTGTGTGTGTGTGTGTGTGTGTGTGTGTGGTGTGTGTGTGTGTGTGTATGTGTGTGTGTGTGTGTGTGTGTATTTGTGTGTGTGTGTGTGTGATGACGTGTAGTACCGCAACTGTAGCTATAAATATATAATCCATTTATCTATTTATAATAATGGATGGATGGATGAATAAATGGATGATGGACTGAACGATGGATGGATGGATGAATAAATGGATAATGGATTGAAGGGTGGATGGATAAATAGGTCTGCAGAATGAAAGCTAGTTATAAAAGTGGAAGTATGGATGGATGGATAAATGGATGGTGGACTGAAAGAAGAATGGAGGATGGATGATGGACTGAAGGATGGATGGATTAAATGGGTCCTTGGAATGAAAGGGGTTATAAAAGTGGAAGTGTGGATGGACGGATGATGGAGGCATGGATGATGGACTGAAGGGTGGATGGATGGATGGACGGATGGATAAATGGATGATGGACAGACAGATGGATGGATGGATAGATGGATGGATGTGTGGCTGGATGGATGATTGACTGAAGGATGGACAGATTAAATGAGTCCTTGGAACGAAAGGTGGTTATAAAAGTGGAAGTGTGGATGGACGGATGAATATATGGATGATGGAGGGATGGATGATGGACTGAAGGGTGGATGGATAAATGGATCCTCAGAATGGAAGCTGCTTAAAAAGTGGAAGGATGGATGAATGAATGGATGATGGATGATGGATGGAGAGGACTGAATGATGGACCTGGATGATGACAGATAAATCGGTCCTCTGAATGAATGGTGGTTATAAAAGTGGAAATGTCCAATGGATGAATGAATGAATGAATGGATGGATGGATGGATGGATGGATGGAAGGCTGACTGGTTTTCTGGTGGATTGAAAGTATGCACATCTGAATAAGTGGTGGAAAAATGGATGGATTTATAGTCAAATGAATACATGGAGAATTGAATGGATGGATGGAGGGATGGATGGATGGAGAGATAAATAGTACAGATAGATACCTCTCCTCCCCTGGCTGCAGTCGTCAGGCAGACAGGGGCCCCATGAGGACCAGAGGGACAGCAGACAGGGCCGAGAGCAGGCCAGAGAGCAGGAAACAACAGATGATGGGACGAGTGTCTCCTCACACAGGCTTATACTGACCGGCCGAGAGACTGTGGAGAGAGAGACAGAGAGAGAAAGTGAGAGAGATAAAGAGAGAGAGATAGAAGAACAAGAGAGATAAATATATAAGAGAGAGAGAGAAAGAGAGAGAGAGAGAAAGAGAGAGAGCGAGAGAGAGAGAGACAGAGCGAGAGAAAGAGCGATAGAGAGAGAGACAGGGAGAGAGCGAGAGAGAGAGAGCGAGAGAGAGACAGATAGAGAGAGATAGATAGATAGAAAGAGAGAGAGAGAAGAGAGACAGAGAGAGAAAGCGAGAGAGAAGAGATAGAGAGAGAAAGACAGAGAAAGAGAAGACGAGACAGAGAGATACACAGAGAGAGACAGAAGAGGAAGAGAGAGATCACCACATAGAAAGAGAGAGAGAGGGAGAGAGAGGAGACAGAGAGCGCGAGAGAGAGATAGATAGAGACACAGAGAACGCGCGAGAGAGGAAGAGAGAGAGAGGGACAGAGAGCGCGTGAGATAGAGATAGTGGCATAGAGAGGGAGAGAGAGAGACAGAGTGAGAGAGACAGAGTGAGAGACAGTGTGTGAGAGAGAGAGAGAGAGACAGAGAGCGTGCGAGAGAGGTAGAGACAGAGAGAGGGAGAGAGAGAGACAGAGAGCGCGTAAGAGAGAGATAGACAAAGAGAGGGAGAGAGAGTGAGAGAGAGAGACAGAGTGAGAGAGACAGAGTGAGAGACAGTGTGTGAGAAGAGAGAGAGGAGAGACGCAGAGAGAGGGAGAGAGAGAGACAGAGAGATGGAGAGAGAGAAGAGAGAGAAGAGGGAGAGAGTGAGAGATAGAGACAGAGTGAGAGAGACAGAGAGAGAGAGAGAGAGAGTATTTATAGAGTCGATGGTATTTTATATAATGTATATAAAGCTTTAGTATTAATATTAGATATTAGTGAGTAATGGAAGGAGGTCACATGGTCGTCTTTATGGAGATTCCTGAGGAATATGATTTGATTTCCTGCTTCGAGTCTAAAACGGATTAAATGCTGATAAAAATCAGAGGTTGGTGTGTGTGTGTGTGTGTGTGTGTGTGTGTGTGTGTGTGTGTGTGTGTGTGTGTGTGTGGTTTGTTTCCTCCTCCGCAGGCGGTGTTTTGCAGCTTTATGGAGCAGACTTATTATTGATCCTTGAAGAAGGTTGTGAGTTCACCTCCCATGTGCAGAATGAAATGGACGTGTGGGTGGGTGTGTGTGTGTGTGTGTGTGTGTGTGTGTGTGTGTACCGTCTCTCCCGTGTCGTGGTGTCGCCTCGTCCTGGACCTGAACGCAGTACGTGTCTCGGCTCTGTACTCCTCCTCCACACAGAGCGCTGACGTTCACCGCTTTCCTCTCCTGATGGCTGAGGAGAGGAGCGACGCGACAATCGCTCCAGTCTGTACTCCTCCAATCGTACCTGAGGCACACACACACACACACACACAACACACACACACACACACACACACACACACAAACTTCTCAAATCCTTCATTCCTTCCAAACTCGTCCCTTAATGTTATTTAATCTTCATTAATACCTGATTTTTTATCCCTTTATTGTTACATTTCATCCACTGACACTTTTTTCCTGTATATAGTGTCTCCCCCCCCCCCTCTCTCTCTCTCTCTTTCTTTCTTTTTTAAATAAATAAATAAATTATGTGTGCTGCATATTAAAAATGTGGTCCATTGGTGGATAAATGGATAAACGGATGGATGGATGGGTGGATGAATCGATGTGTGAAAGGATTTACAGTAAAACAGAAGGTTGAAAGGATGAATTACTTAAATTGGTTAAAGCTTGGGACACAAGTATGGACTGATGGATAGATGGATGGATGAAGGGATGGACAGATCCATTAAATAGAAAGATATAAACAATAGGTTGTTGGATAGATGACCGGGGTGCATGTATCGATTTACAGTGTATGGGAGGATGGATGGATGGATGGATGGATGGATGAATAATGAAATAGAAAGATGTGCAAATATTGTTGCACATGTCTAGATGTTTAGTGGATGGATGGATGGATGGATGGATGGATGGATGAATAAATAGTAAAAGGGATGTATGGATAAATGGATCGATGGAGGGATGGATGGATGAATAATGAGATGAAAGAACAGATTGGAAAGCATGTCTAGATTAGTGGATGCCTGGATGAATAAATAGTAAAAAAAGGATGTCTGGATGAACAGATGGTTGGATGAATAATGAAATAGAACGATGTGCAAATATTGTTGCGCATGTCTACGTGTTTAGTGGATGGATGGATGAATAAAGAGTAAAAAGGGATGTATGGATAAACAGATGGATAGATAGATGGATGGATGGATGGATAAATAAATACTAAAAAGGGAACAATGTAACGATGGCAGTTTGCACAACATTTATGGTGTTTGTACGGATGAACAGACGGATGGAGAGATGGTTTAAAATACAGATGGATGGAGGGATGGAGGAGAGCGGCGTGCCGGATGGTGGATGAGGTGTTTGGGTTCTCAGCGCTGAATAACAAGATGTGAGAGCCGCTGAGGATCCTGGGTATTTAATAAGCAGTAATACTCAGACAGCATGAATGTAAACGCGCGCTCGTGTGTGTGTGTGTGTGTGTGTTGTGTGTGTGTGTGTGTGTGTGTGTGTGTTTGGATCCGCGCTCTGAGTCGAGCGTCATGAAGCACAGCGCAATAAAAAGCAGGCTGGGAAATGTAGCGTCCAACTTACACCGTAATCACACGCGTTTAACAACCGAGCAGGAAAAACCTTATGGAGCGCAGATTCTACAGCGATTTAACGTTTTTCACCTTCATTTATTCCAGAGCAAATATGTTGCGGTAACGTTACGCCAGCAACGGTGAGAGGAAACACGCCGAGTGATAAAAAAAAAAAAAAAAAAAAAAAGAATATCATTCACACACAAAAAAAGATGATTATTTATGAGTTTTAATATATTATTCGTTCATTATGCCTTTATATGGTTCACAATTATTGTTGTTATTAAAGATCTTTCTGGTTTAACAAAATTGCATTTTGTATTTTTTATGATTTTTAATAGTTTTTCATTATATCTTATGTTTTTTCTTTTTGTATTTGCATTTTTTTGTTGTTGTTGTTGTTGTTTTTGCTTTTCGACAGATGGATGCAATGTACCGTCATACCTCAATATAAAACATAATATACATATATAATATTTATATTATTTATATTTATTTTACTCTATATTTATAATATTAATATTCATTTCTTGTTCAATGTTCAATTTCTTGTTCATTTCAATTTTCAATTTTGTAGGATGGTTGTTTTAATTGTTAAATACGGTACGTGGCTCCTTTAAGAATTGTGTTCCGGTTTTGGTTGCATGTATCGATGTCTGTCTGACATCGATGTCTGTCTGACATCGTGCATGTATATATATATATAATATATATATATATATATATATATATATGATATATATATATATATATATATATATATATATATATATATATATATATATATATATATATATATATATATATATATATATATAGCTCAATTGTCTCAATTGTAAACTGTGCATATGTGTGTGTGTGTGTGTGTGTGTGTTTATTATTCCTTACCTGGGGCATTTTGGAAGAAGGTCCCCGATAATATTGCACGCCTCCTTCTCCTGGAGAGCAGGACACTCCTTTCATCCCCCTACACTGGGCTGAAGCACACTCCGACTCCTCACACGGTACCAAGGAGACAGGTCTGATGATTGGCAGGTCTTGGAGCAGGAGCTCCAGGAGGACCAGTCGGAAGTGCGCCAGTCTCGGATCATGACGCAGGAGCGAGACGTCGCAGGAGCGTCGTCTCGCCAACACAGGCTACAGAAAAACAGACAAAAGGATTAGAAAAGCAATATATATATATATATATATATATATATATATATATTTTTTTTTTTTTTTTTTTTTGTGTGTGATTCTTCCACAAACGTTCGGCATAACAAGGAATACACAAACCCCTCTGTTAGTGGAAGATCTCTGAAATATATAATA
>JACRUU010000018.1:23332358-23372358 GCA_030449085.1 Kryptopterus vitreolus | reverse complement strand
GGATACGGTTTTGGACTTAGAAGATGCAAGAAAATCCACTTCATGTTGTGCATGGAAATGAAGTTCCAATAAGGATCTTTCTCTCCATTGGGTAGAACTCCAAACCTGGGACCCCATTTCCCCCCTGCACCAGGACCTGTCTGATGGCTCCCACCTGCGGGGCCTGAAAGAGTAGTACTGAGACCATCCCTTACCCCTTGATTACAATGTTGGGCACAAGAATCAGTACAAAGCAAGGATGAACCTGACCCCTGATCCTTCATCCTAAAGAAATATTATGGTTTCACTCCATCTCCATTTCTGGCAGAACTTCCACAAATCTCTCCACGCACTTCACCAGTTTTGTGGTGGAATACTCCAGGATACTTGGTCGTAATGCTAAGCTTAATGGCGGAAATACCCCCTCCCCCCACCCACACACCTCATTCATTCATTCATTCATCTTCTACCGCTATATCCGATCTTCCCTCGGGTCACGGGGAGTCTGTGTCTATCTCAGGCGTCTATGGGACAGGATACACCCTGGATGGAATGCCAACCCAATGCAGGGCACAAACACACATTCATACATTCATTCATTCATTCATTTTCTACCGCTTTATCCGATCTTCCCTCGGGTCACGGGGAGTCTGTGTCTATCTCAGGCGTCTATGGGACAGGATACACCCTGGATGGAATGCCAACCCAATGCAGGGCACATACACACATTCATACATTCATTCATTCATTCATTTTCTACCGCTATATCCGATCTTCCATCGGGTCACGGGGAGCCTGTGCCTATCTCAGGCGTCTATGGGCATTAAGGCAGGATACACCCTGGATGGAATGCCAACCCATCGCAGGACACACACACACACTCACATTCACGCACACATTCATACATTAGGGACAATTTTCCAAGTTGCCAATCAACCTACCGTGCATGTTTTTGGACCGCGAGGAAACCGGAGAACCCGGAGAAAAACCCCCTGAGGCACGGGGAGAACATGCACAAACACCACACACAAAAATCTAATCAAACTCGGACCCTGGCGGTGTGAGGCGAACGTGCTAACCACTAAGCCACTGTGCCCGGTCATTGCCCCGTGCACCTCAATCCACCTCCTGGTCTCTTAGAACTCTATACTAGACTCTTAGAAGTCTGTAATTATAAAAGAGTCTTCTTAGGACGCAGAAGGGGGAGTCACCTGAGAAGGAATCTTGTTTAGGTGCCTAGCAGGGGCAGCTTGGTGGTGCTGAGATTTGAACTTCTGATCCACAGCCCACTGACACACCAGCATTGGCATTAACACACAACTGCTGTAAATGTACATTCTATATCAAATGAGCTACACTTTGATTAGTCTGGCTTTGGGATTTGTACTCCAGTGGCACACAGGACAAACGGGATATGATCCGACAACCAAACCCGACTGACTTCCTGCCGTCTGCTTTTAGAAAAAGTCTAAAACTTTTTCTTTTCTTTTTTTATTACCCTGCGCCAGTTTATCCGAGTGAGGCTTTGTCGACAGGAGGCGGTTATTCGGCTGGGTTTCTTTACAAAAGGAAATAAAGCGGCACTTTGAAGACAGGATGAAAAGTCCGATCCAAGAACATGTGGGAAAAGAGGAGCTCTGGTGAGTAGGATATTGGATTTCTGATCATTAGGTCATGGGTTCAAATCCCTCGAGTTGAAGTCTTTAACCTTCATCTGCCCTGCTGGATACATGAGATAAATTGTAAATCAATCAGGATGGGAGTGTCTGAAACGTGTGATCATAGCTCAGTGGTTAAGGCACTGGGCTAGTGATCAGAAGGTCGGGGGTTCGAGTCCCTGCCAAGCTGCCACTCTTAGGTCCTTAAACAAGTCCTTTGTAAAAAGAAGCGTTTAAACCTCTAGTGGTTTATGTTTTTTTAAACGCATGTTCTTTGGTTTCGATGCGCCTGACAGTAAACGAGTATAAGAACGTTCTGTGGAGTCCAATCTGTCAGGAGATGTGATCATACATGGTGGTTAGCGTTTGGAAATTTCTTACAGAAAGTGAAAGGTGGTAGGCATTAAGGCGTTGTACAGGAAGGTCACAAGTTCAAATCCCAGCACCACCACTAGAGGCACTAGTGGGCCCTTGAGCAAGGCCCTTAACCATCAACATTGTTGAAACGGGAATTGAACCCGGACCCTGGTGGTGTGAGGCGAACGTGCTAACCACTAAACCACTGTGCACCTTCATACTTTAAATTCATTCATTCATTCATCTTCTACCGCTATATCCGATCTTCCCTTGAGTCACGGGTCTATGGGCATTAAGGCAGGATACACCCTGGATGGAATGCCAACCCATCGCAGGACACACACTCACAATCACATTCACACACACATTCATACACTAGGGACAATTTTCCAAGGTGCCAATCAACCTACCATGCATGCTTTTGGACCGGGGGAGGAAACCGGAGAACCCGGAGAAAAATCCCCTGAGGCACGGGGAGAACATGCAAACACACACACACATGGCCGAAACGGGAATTGAACCCGGATCCTGGTGGTGTGAGGCGAACGTGCTAACCACTAAACCACCGTGCCCCTTTAAATCTTTAAAATCTTTTAATCTTTATTTAGAAAGCAAACAGACAGATGGCGCCACACCTGAATCCTCGTTTTTTATTATTTTACATACTCGATTCTTTTCTTCGCATATCCAAAAACAAGCTGGGGTCAACTATGATACAGCGCCCCTGGAGCCTTGTTCAAGGACCCACGAGTGGCAGTCTTGGCGATACTGGGGCTCGAACCCCCAACCTTCTGATCAGTAGCCCAGCACCATAAACTGCTGAGCTACACCCATCACAAGATCTAGCGAAGAGCATCTGTGGTGAGTTTTACCACTCGGCAAGGCAAAGAATTCCATCTGACAGCGTGTACAGCCGTCCTGTACGCCAAGGATGGATTTCGGTCGAAGGAATAGAAAAGGAAAAAGAACATGCGGAACAATCTTAGTGTTTCCAAACTTCTGACAGCCTCTGTAGTTTATTTCTTTAAGATCTTGTGTAGTGACCCAAATAGATCCTCCGCTGCACAGGACACGTTCCGTTTTTTTAATGAACGTTTAAAGCGGAAAACACACACACACACACACACACACACATATATATATATATATATATACACGTTTAGCACCGCGTACGCCAAACGTACCCCATTCGACTTCCTCTAAAAGCTTTTCCCCTCATATCAATGAACACGCCGTCACTCCCTTCCATCATTCCACCGTCTCTTTACTTCGCCACAAGGATTTCTACCCCTCGACGGCTTCACTGCTAAATAATAGATTCTGTAATAAAAGATTCAGATGTTTGATCCGTGCGCCGAAACAACAGCTACACACCCAAACAATGAGATCTATTCACACATGTGTCTCGGCGCCACTTAAGACCAAGCTATAAAAATCTGCATTGGATGTGACGTTCCTCGGCGCTTCCCTTTCGTAGCAAAAAAAAAAAAAAAGAACAGCAAAAAAGTCTGGTTTTAATCCTGAATCAAACTGTCTGAATTCCCAAACACACACACATACACACACACACACACACACACACACACACACACACACACACACACTCCCCATTCAGGATGCCATATTGTTAACTAACAACCAAATGGATTGTACGCGCGTCTGTAATAAGCATACGACTAATTCCCAGCTTGGCGACAGGAAATGGAGAGGAAAGCAGCGCAACATGAAAGGCCAGGACACGAGTCGATAGTTCTCAGAGGAACCATTTGTAAAGTAAGGCTCCGTATCTGCTGCGCCCGGAGCCATCATTATCCCTAATTTGAGAAAAATCCATAACAAAAAAAAATAAATAAAAAGAGAGAGCAGAGCGGAAAACTAGGCCATGACAGCGGATCACATTTCACACTCGTTTTAGTGAAGTAAAAAAACAACAACAACAGCAGAAAATAAACAGGGCACAAACAATGTACTTTAAGATATTAGCCAATGTGAGGCTAATAGAGTTAATACACAACGTTTCGAATGTCCATTTTTATCACAAATGACACCAGAGTGCATTGATATAGAACAGTGGTTAAGGTGTTGGACTCTGGACCGGAAGATCATGGGTTCAAACCCCACCACCACCAGCAAGGTGCCACTAGTGGGCCCTTGAGCAAGGCCCTTAACCCCCTATTGCCCAGTTGTAAGTCGCTCTGGATAAGAGCATCTGCCAAATGCTGTAAATGTAAACGTAATGGGGGGGGGCTGCTCAGATGCCCAGGAACATCAGATGGGTGTGGCTGGGATTTGAACCCACAACCTTCAGATTCAATGCCTTTGCTTCTAAGCTCCGACCTTACTATACATTAAATGTATAAAATCATGTGGATGTCTGATGTCTGCTTCGGGACGCCTGATGTCTGGTGTCGGACCCCCACACTACAGCCCCCCACCCCCCACCCCCCCATACAAAATGTTATTCAATAGATATTAATAGAAACCAATCATACTATGCTAGGTCTCTTATGTTAAGATACTGTTTATGTTTATCAAATATTGATATTTATTCTAAATAACAAATACACATATTGAGATTAAAAATCATCAGTTGGACTAAACACTTGCATGACTTTTGGCTTTAATGGAATGGATCTTTAATTTAATAGTTTAAATTGTAATTAATAATAATAAAAATTATAATTATTATTATAATTGTAATCTGTAATAAAGTTATCGTCACCCATGTTTAATTATGATTCATTTATTATAATTAGCGGACCCCCTGCAATACCAACACGGATCCACTAGGGGGCCTCCGATTGTAATCATGGTTTACTAGGAGGTTATTGAAGGAGGTAACTCAGTGGTTAAGGAATTAGCTGATAAGTTCAAATCCCAGCTGCCACTGTGGGGCCCTCGAGCAAGGCCCTTAACCTCCTAAGATGTTCTGTTTAAGGGTATCTGCTTTTCTTAAAATAGTAATTGAATCTCTCTAACATTCAGTCGAGTCAGCTTGGATGCTTCAGGAGAGTCAATGTGATCAGGCAGGACTGATCTCTAAATTCTTCTCTCTTACAAAAATCTTTTTGTTGAGGAACCTCGGATTCTTTCCTCCTGTTGGATTTCAGACTGTTCATTTTAAAACCCCTTCGGTTTCACGTGAAAGTGGTTGAAATGGGATTAAAGTCAAGCTTCGGAAGACGGTTTACCTCAGCTCCGAGTTCCTCCCATCGCCGGCCATGCAGCGGACCTGCCGCGTCTGGTATCCGATCTCCAGGTCCCACACCATGGACGCCTCAGGTTCTCTGGGTTGGGGGTGATGAGGTTCAGGTTGAAGTTGGGCTGGTGTGCGGTGATGGTCTCTGTAGGTTTGGTTTTGATGATCGACTCGATGATGGTTTTGGGGCTGGTGAACCTGGTTTTGGTCTTGGCGCTGGTTCTGTTCATTGGTTTGGTCTTGATGATCTAGTTGGACTTTCTGATGAGGTTGCTGTAGATGATCTCGCTGTTGGTATTGGAGGTGGTTTCTGGTTTGTTGAAGGTATGAGTTCTGGTAATCTTCCCATTGGCTTTGCTCTCGATAAAATGGATCTTGTGGCAATTGCTGCTGGTGTTGATGGCTGTGAAGACGGTGCTGTTGGAAATGCTGTCGTCGCTCTCGATGGCTTGGTTTTTGGTAAACATGTTGCTGGTGTTGATCGTCATGACGATGCCGGTGTTGAGGCGCATGGTGTGTGGGTAGGTACTGGCCCATTTGAACATGTCTCCTCAGCATATTCCTTTCCTTAAGACCAGCATCAAGTCGACACTCACTCCACGCTCCCACCTTCAAGCTATAAAGGTTCCTGTCTTTGTCTATCGGACACGGCAGCGCGTGATCGCAAGGCTGCGTTTCGCTCAAACTCGGACATCCGGCACCACCGTAGGCGGGTGCTGCGAGGACACGGCGCGTCCGATGCCTCGACCCGGCCCCGCATACGCCGCTGCAGCGCGACCACAAAGAGAAATCAGAAACCACGCAGTCTAGAGGGCAGGGGATCAGACAAGCCTGTTCTTGTGGAGGCCTCGGAGAGAAGAACTCGCAGATCCGGTCCGATACGGACGTCCCGTTGAGCATGCGGACGCAGCGGATCAAGCGCCTCTGAATGCCGTGCTGGGCCGTGACGCACTCGGGCGCCGGGGCTCGTGTCCTCAGGTCGTTGTAGGGCAGAGCAAGAGAGCAGGAGCTCCACTCGGAGACTTCCCACTCGAACAGGTCCTGATGCCACTCGCACACTTTAAAGCAGGGCCTCTGAGTGTCGGGTCGGACCGAGTGGAGGCAGTTGGAGTGGTGTGTGTGCCAGCCGTCCGAGTGAACGCACCAAACGCTGCGAGACTGAACCCCGCTGGAGCCACACTCTTCTCCTTTACACCGTCCCCACTGACCTGCACACACACACGGAGGCAAAGATTACTCCTCAACACACGCTTTATAACCTCTTACGGCATACGTTCCATACATCGAAAATGAGGTGCAGGAAGAAAGAAGAGCAGTTACCGATGGATATCCCTAAGTAGCAAAATATTCGTACCATGTGACAAAATGTTAACGATAGAACCATTACAAATTTACGCAAAACTGTCAACTGTTCCATTAACCGTATCATGCGACTAAAACTCGTCCTCTCGCGGTAAGTCGTTCAAAAAAACTGGAGACTGATATCGACAGGTTTACTTATATCGCAGCCAACGCGTTATCCGTTTTTATTATTAATTGCAGACGTCGGCGCGTTACATACATGCATTAATGGCAAGGAAATCCCCCTATACATGGGCGTGGCCACGTATGCGCTTGTTCTGGGAGGCAATAGTGTGCGATTTCACGGAGGACCTGTGGATTCCGAATTTCCGCATGAACGCGTCCACTTGTTTTGAGCTGTGCAGAGCAATAGCGCCCCCTCTCGTAGCACCTGCAGCATCACGCCCAAGGCAAGGCGAGGTAGATCATGTGACCTGGAAATGCGAAAAAAAAACCAACACGTTTCCATTACAGTTTTGCGAATTGTTCCTTTTTCGCTTGCGAGCGCGAAAACTTTTCTTGCGATACGTGTTTGTTTTTGCGAAGGCGTATTTTCAATTCGCTATTTACATTTTTCGCGCATTATGAAGGGCAATGGAAAACGCGCTTAGTGTCCTCTTTACCTTATTTACTAGAGCTTTATTCATCCCATGAACGCACACACATGTGCTGGGCTTTTTATGAACTCGTTTATCGTTTAAAAAACTGACCCCCCGCGGAAGTTTCACTCGCTTCCTGGAGAACCGCTTCGCCTTCTCGCCTCGCTGAAGGTGAGCAGCGCTCCTCGTCACGCTGTCTCTCTGCAAAGGTCATGCCGCTTATCAAGCAAATGAAAAGGTAAAGGTAAAGGCATTAGGGAGGCTCGCCTGAAACGCTCTAATAAGCGTGCGGCGGGTATTAAAGCGGCGGGCTTTGTTTGAATGGATGGTAGTCGACTTGGACGTTCAGCCATCAAGGCTTAATTACGGTCATCTGTCACTCAAGCCACGAGTGTGTGGTATTAAAGGAGCTAAATGTCGTGTTTTAGTTTTTCCGTGCGATCTGCCTGGTCTGGGGGAATAAAAAAAAAAAAGAAGGTATAGTGAAGTACTATATGTATATAGTACTTCACTTTAACGGCACAAATTTTATTAATGCGTGAATTACGCCATATTACGCCCCCTAGCTGCGCATTCACAAAAGCTACGATCTCCTCACTATATTAGCGTATATTACCGTATGGAACCTTACACAAGCGCATCGCATTCCCAAATCCGTATTATGCAATAAAGCGCATTTTTACTGAACGCAATAAAGCGCTTCCGTATAACCTAAACACCGTATCACCAGTTTATATGGAAAAGCAACCGGAACACAATTCTTAAAGGAGCCACGTCCCATATTTTACACTGAACACCAACACTAAACAAAGTAACATTGAAGAAGAATTAAAGAATATAATATTAAAGAATAAATATTTAATAAAGAAAATATCAAATAAAAAACAATTATTAATTATTAAAAGAGAGATTTTGAGAGAAAAGTATATATACATATATATATATATATATATATATATATATATATATATATATATATATATATATATATATAGATATATATATATATATATATATATATATATATATATATATATATACATACACACACATATATATATATATATATATATATATATATATATATATATATATATATATATATATATATATATATATATATATGGGGCACGGTGTGGGTGCTTCGCCTCACACCGCCAAGGCCCGGGTTCGATTCCCGTCTCGGCTATGAGTGTGTGGAGTTTGCATGTTCTCCCCGTGCCTCAAGGAGGTTTTTCTCCGGGTTCTCCGGTTTCCTCCCGGTCCAAAAACATGCACGGTAGGTTGATTGGCACCTTGGAAAATTGTCCCTAGTGTATGAATGTGTGTGTGAATGTGTGTGTGTGTGTGCCCTGCGATGGGTTGGCATTCCATCCAGAGTGTATCCTGCCTTAATGCCCATAGACACCTAAGATAGGCACAGACTCCCCGTGACCTGAGGGAAGATCGGATAAAGCGGTAGAAGATGAATGAATGAATATATATATATATACACACACACACACACACACACACATACACACATACAGTACACACACTACTGTTTCTTTCAGAGCCTCTGAAATGTTTAAAGGAATAAATGTTAGGATAGCGTAAAAAAAATGTAAATTCTTAGCTCTTGTAATAAAATTATAATGTACATTTTAATGTGCTTATAAAATATATTGTATTTATTGTAGTGTAATTGCTCACCAGCTCCAACACATTGTTACTCTGCCCACAGCCTTTATATTTATTTGTATGCAGTACATTTATCCTCTTATATATTACACGCTGTTCATATATTTATATATGTACCTGCACTTTGCACAATTGCTTCTGTTTGTAGTTGCGAAACAGGATTAGGTATTAGAAAAAGGTACGAGTAATCGCATAAAAGAAAATAAGCGTTTATAATGATACGTCAGATACGTAAGTACTACTGCAAATGAATAAATAAATCAATTAATAAATCAATAAAGATGCTTTAAAGGTCAAATTGAAAGCAGTTATGGTGTGTAAAAAAAATAATAAACGAATCTAACTGGGTACTGATAGAGGAAAAAAAAATACAATATGACTGCAGGGTCAGAAAAGCTGACATACAGGCAGCAGAAATGATCCAATAAATCCTTCCAAAGCTAAAACGATCGACCGCAGCTTTAAACACATCAAATCCCTTACAGCTGAAATCGAATCAAATAAAAAGTCCACCAGGTTAATAAATACGGTTAAAACAACAAAGAAATGGCAAATCATCATACAACTCGCACTTCTTCACTTAAGGACTGATTGTACATCTCCCACCGTATACTACAGTATCATTCAGAACTGTACACATGTATAAAACACACAGATGGACAAATAAACAAAGAAACAATTACATAAATAATGAAAACAAATGAATTAATTAGGTTTAAAAACATTTCTCTCTCTCTCTCTCTCTCTCTCTCTCTCTTTCTATCTCTCTATATATATATATATATATATATATATATATATATATATATATATATATATATATATATATATTCATTCATTCATTTTCTACTTCTATATCCGATCTTCCCTCGGGTCACACGGGAAGTCAGTGTCTATCTCAGGCGTCTATGGGCATTAAGGCAGGATACACCCTGGATGGAATGCCAACCCATCACACAGGGCACACACACACACACACACACACACACACACACAACACTTGTTATCCAGATGTATCGAGATGGGAATCGAACCCAGACCATGGCGGTGTGAAGGAGAATGTGCTAACCACTAAACCACCATGCCCCCTGTCTGTCTGTCTGTCTGTCTGTATATACTTATATATGCATAATATTTATTTTTATTTATTTATTTGGGCTTTATTTAGTTTTTTTTATTTGTTTTATATATATATATATATATATAGTGGGGCACGGTGGTTTAGTGGTTAGCACGTTCGCCTCACACCGCCAGGATCCGGGTTCGATTCCCGTCTCGTCCATGTGTGTGTGTGGGAGTTTGCATGTTCTCCCCGTGCCTCAGGGGGTTTTTTTTCTCCGGGTTCTCCGGTTTCCTCCCGGTCCTCCCCGGTCCAAAAACATGCATGGTAGGTTGATTGGCACCTTGGCATGGCCCACCCTTGGAAAATTGTCCCTAGTGTATGAATGTGTGTGTGAATGTGTGTGTGTGTGTGTGTGTGTGCCCTGCGATGGGTTGGCATTCCATCCAGGGTGTAATCCTGCCTTAATGCCCCATAGACGCCTGAGATAGGCACACAGACTCCCCGTGACCCGATGGGAAGATCGGATAAAGCGGTAGAAGATGAATGAATGAATATGATATATATATATATATATATATATATATATATATACTATATATATATATATATATATATATGTTTTCACAATAAAACTATAATAGGTAGTTGCTTACCAAACAAACAAACAACATGAATGATTAAAAACATTAAACACATCACCTTTTTCCCATTCCAAAATAATCTTGACGAACAAACCGATGAAACAAACACAAGAATCAACAAACAAAACATTCATATTAAAATATTGAAAAGAATTTGATAATAATTCTGTTTTTCATTTAAAATGCTCAACAATGTCACATTCCTTTATAATACTGCGATAAACATGAGCCAGTATTACAAGCAAACAAACCAATAAATGAATGAACAAACAACAAAACAAATAGATGAGTGAATGAATGAATGGATGGATGAACAAACAAACAAACAAACAGATAAAAGAATAAACAAACAAATAAACAACATTGTCACTTTCTGTGATTCACAAGTCACTGGAAAGCAGTTTCCTGGTTCCTATTTTTGTTTTCAGTGAAGTGTTTCATGATGGAAGTTTTCAGATTCTTAACGCTTAAGGTTGTGTGTGTGTGTGTGTGTAGTGTGTGTGTGTGTGTGTGTGTATTTAAATGCGGTGATCTGGACCATGTGCAGAAAGCAAAACTATTTTCACCTCAGTAAAATGATCCCTGCAGTCCCTCACTAATGTCTATAATCCCAGTAAGGAACATACACGCGTGCAGATCCCAACTCTGAATACAGATACCTTTCACACACACACACCACACACACACACACACACACACACACACACACACACACACACACACACACACACACACACACACACACACTGATGCCGTCTTTGGCTGCAAATCACAGGTTTATATTAATGCTCTCATTCAATCGTTTCTATAGCAACAGCACCGAGGCAGGGAAGTAAGTTAACGCTGCACATTCACGGAGTTATAATAAAGTGTGTTTTAGCTTTTTACCCTGTTTAACGCTGAGAAATACACCGAAAACTCCCTTTCACAGCTCAGAGTATATTTTGTACGTTTTTTTTTTTTTTTTCGGCCAAAAGATTTAGGATCTTTAATGCTATTACTGAGAATTACAGCGTGAGCGTGTCGGGTATAAAAGAGAGACGCGTGAAAGACTTTTCGTCGGAACTCCGCGGGATGGTATTGGATCTTTAGTAAAGAGCTGCGGAGCTCCAGACGTAATCCACGTGTGCTGTAAAGACTCCCAATATCACTCCCAGTCTCTACACCTTCAATACAGAGCATGTTCACTAATCCCCATTTATTCATTTCATTTACCGCTAATCACTGCACGCTTCCCTACAGCACACGACCTTCATATCTATCTGTCTGTCTGTCTGACTGTTTCTCTCTCTCTTTCTCTCTATCTATCAGTTAGTCTCTCTGTCTGTCTGTCTATCTTTCAATCTCGCTGTATGTCTATCTATCTATTTTTCTATCATCTATATATATATATATATATATATATATATATATATATATATATATATATATATGTCTCTTTCTCTGTCTCTCTCTCTCAATCTATCTATCTGTTAGTCTGTCTGTCTGTCTATCTATCTTTCAATCTCTCTGTATGTCTATCTATCTATTTTTCTATCATCTATATATATATCTGTCTGTCTCTTTCTCTCTTCTCTCTCTCTCTATCTGTTAGTCTGTCTGTCTGTCTATCTATCTTTCAATCTCTCTGTATGTCTGTCTATCTATCTATCTATCTATCTATCTATCTATCTATCTATCTATCTATCTATCTATCGATCGTGAACTAACCATTTCCCTTTGTATGGTAAACACACGATACAACATACAAATTACTTGTTATATTTATCATCTAATTGACCGTATTTTGTACTTTTTCTTAATGTATACACTTATTTATTTACCGCTGTTACCGTTGTTGTTTTGTTTTTTGTTTTTTTGTTTGTTTGTTGCATCCATTCTATTACACTCGTGTAACTCTTTAGCATGTAAATGTCTGAGAGAGACTCGGGACGTACGAGTTATTCATTGCATTTCTTATTTAATTGACTGTATTTTTCAATTTATTCTTCCATTTTCATTTGTTCATGATTTGGAATGTAAAGGTTTGAGACGGAGAGAGAGAGAGAGAGAGAGAGAGAGAGAGAGAGAGAAAGAGAGTTGCTGTTTCTTTTCTTCTTCTTCCTGTTATTATTATTATTACATTCTCTTCTATTTTTTAAGGTTTGAGACAGAGACACTCAACATGTTTTATTATATTTATCACTTAGCGACAATTGTACATTATATTTTCTATTTGTTAGAGTCATTTTGTTATATATATATATATATATATATATATATATATATATATATATATATATATATATATATATATCTTCATCTTCATCTTCTATCTAATCTACCATTATTTATCCGATCTTCACCTCGGGTCATGGGGAGTCTGTGCTATCTCAGCGGGCGTCTATGGGCATTAAGGTCATATGTCAACCCATCACAGGATACACACACACACACACACATTCACACACACATTCATACACTAGGGACAATTTTACAAGGTGCCAATCAACCTACCAACCACATGCATGTTTTTAGGACCGGGGGGAAAACCGGAGAACCCGGAGAAAAAACCCCCTGATGGATGCACGGGGAGAACATGCAAACTCCATGTCGGACCCTGGCGGTAACCACTAAACCTATGTGCCCCCCCCCCTGCCCCCCTACATATATATATATATATATATATATATATATATATATATAATATATATAGATATATATATATATCTCTTTTACTCAGCATTGTACGTAAATATAAATAAATAAACAAATCATAGCCAAAAAGTATGATGGAATTGAATTTAAGAGAGTGAGAGAGTATGTGAGAGAGAGAGAGAGAGAGAGAGAGAGAGAGAGAGAGAGAGAGCAGAGAGCGCAGTATAAACCCTCCGGATCTCAGACGCCTCCCTGAGAGAAACTGCATCTTCTCTGTAGAGTAAAAAGCCTCTTGACACGGAAATCCACAGAGCTGAAGGCTAATTGGACAGCAGGCTCTCTTCCCTGCTCTGTTTTTCTTTTCTCTTTTCTTTTTTTTTTCATCACATCTGAGGCTGAAAGAAAAAAAAAAAAAGAAATCAGAGGCTGAGCGGCGGAGGGGCGGAGACGTGTCCACAAAGCTCCAACACGCTCGGATCTGAAAAACGGGGGGTTCGAGCGATGAAGCTCTTTAACTAAAAATTAAAACTAGCTTTCACTTCAGACCACAAATTTACACGAGAGAAATCTCCCATTCTGTTTGATCTGCTCTCGCTTTTTAACAAAACGCAAGGCGTCCGCCGTGTCGAGCTCCGACTTTAATCAACAATCCGGAGGTGATGGTGGCGGGAAAAAAAAGGAATAATCATCCCTGACATAACAAAGACGCAATGATGAAACTGTGAGGGGAAGCAGAGCTGAAAGGGAATTTGTTCACCTTTTATTGAACATGTTTATCCTGAACATGAAATCCAATATCTCAATGTCGTGATGGAGCTACGCTTCATAACCGCCTCACATCTGGATAACTTCTCCACCTAATGATGTAGAACGTCACGGTGTTCATATTCTCCACCTAATAATGGTCTACATCCTCCAGATAATAATGTAGAAGATCACCTTGTCCACATTCTCCACCTAATAATGTAGAAGATAAAGGTGTCCATATTGTCCAACCAGTAACGTAGGAGATCATAGTGTCTCCATCTTATAATGCAAAAGATTGATGTGTCCACATTCTCCACATAATAATGTAGATCACCTTGTCCCCATTCTCCAATTAGAAGAACACCTCCACCTAATAATGTAGAAGATAAAGATGTCCATATTGTCCAACCAGTAACGTAGGAGATCATGGTGTCTCCATCTTATAATGTAAAAGATCGCTGTGTCCACATTCTCCACCTAATAATGTAGAAGATAAAGATGTCCATATTGTCCAACCAGTAACGTAGGAGATCATGGTGTCTCCATCTTATAATGCAAAAGATTGATGTGTCCACATTCTCCACCTAATAATGTAGATCACCTTGTCCACATTCTCCACCTAATAATGTAGAAGATAAAGGTGTCCATATTGTCCAACCAGTAACGTAGGAGATCATGGTGTCTCCATCTTATAATGCAAAAGATCGCTGTGTCCACATTCTCCACCTAGTAATGTAGATCACCTTGTCCACATTCTCCACCTAATAATGTAGAAGAACACCTTGTCCACATTCTCCACCTAATAATGTAGAAGATAAAGATGTCCATATTGTCCAACCAGTAACGTAGGAGATCATGGTGTCTCCATCTTATAATGTAAAAGATCGCTGTGTCCACATTCTCCACCTAATAATGTAGAAGATAAGGGTGTCCATATTCTCCAACCAGTAATGTAGGAGATCATAGTGTCTTCATCTAATAATGTAAAAGATCGCTGTGTCCACATTCTCCACCTAATAATGTAGAACGTCACAGTGTTCATATTCTCCACCTAATAATGGTCTACATCCTCCATCTTATAATGTAGAAGATAAAGGTGTCCATATTCTACACCTAATAATGTAGAACGTCACGGTGTTCATATTCTCCACCTAATAATGGTCTACATCCTCCACATAATAATGCAGATCACCTTGTCCACATTCTCCACCTAATAATGTAGACCAGGGGTCCTCAAACGTTTTTTTTCTCAGAGGGCCACATAATTTTCTTTAATGGGGGGCCGTTTATAAAAGAAATGTCTTGATCTCATTGGAGTTTTCATCAGTGTCATGCATGAAACGGTGGGCGTCGGTGGACGTCAGGAGAAGTCTTCCTGAAGCGTGAGACTGTGGGTGTGTCCCGGCGTGAGTATGAGTATTTGGAGACCTCCACTCCAAATGGTGCCGGCGGGAATGTATTTATTTGTGTGCGGGTTGCGGAGAATACAGTTATTCGGAGGACTCCCACAAAATGGTCTTAAAAATAAATAAATAATAATAATAATAATATATATAAGGGGCACGGTGGCGTAGTGGTTAGCACATTCGCCTCACACCGCCAGGATCCGGGTTCGATTCCTGTCTGTCTCGGTCATGTGTGTGTGGAGTTTGCATGTTCTCCCCCACCCTGCCTCAGGGGGTTTTCTCCGGGTTCTTCTTTCTCTTCTCTCTCGGTTCTCTAGGGTTCATGCACGGTAGGTTGATTGGCACCTTGGAAAATTGTCCCTAGTGTATGAATGTGTGTGTGTGTGTGTGCCCTGGGATGGGTTGGCATTCCATCTAGGGTGTATCCTGCCTTAATGCCCATAGACGCCTGAGATAGGCACAGACACTTCCCCCGTGACCCGAGGGAAGATCGGATAAAAGCGGGTAGAAAATGAATGAATGAATGAATAATATATATATATATATATATATATATATATATATATATATATATATATAATATACGAAAAATAAATAAACTGTTAAGAATTTACTGCAAAAAGTAAGAATGTCAACTAAAATAAACAACATACAGGCACAAGCTCGGGAGCGACTTAAATATTGCCTGCCGGAGGAAATAACATATTTATGAATGAACACGGGCGGGAGCGGGACAAAACGTAAATATTGCGGGAAGGACCGGGACAAGATAACATATTTTTGCGGGAGCGGGGCGTAAAAATCCAGTATGAAAAAAATAGTAAAAAATCGAATATGAGGTAAAGAAAGGCATATCGAATAGGAAGGCGGGACTCCCGAATCATTGGTCTGTCATTCCGCAGACGTGGTGTGATTGGTGGGTTCTGGATCGGTCACGCCCGAGGCGATTCTCGCAGTGGGATAGTGAACTCTCTATTTCTCCCATCTCGGACCAATAAATCCTTTACATATATATTAAAATTACAGTTTCAGAATGTCTCTGTCATTATTCAAAGGGCCGGATCAAATGTGGGGCCCGGAGGCCGTAGTTTGGGGTCCCCTGATGTAGAGCATCTACATTCTCCACGCAATGATGTAGAAGATCGCTGTGTCCACATTCTCCACCTAATGATATAGAGGGAGGTGTGTAGCCCAGTGGTTAAGGCATTGGCATCTCGACCAGAAGAACCACGGGTTCAAACCCCCCCACCACCAAGCTGCCACAAGTGGGCCCTTAAGCAAGGCCCTTAACCCTCAATTGCTCAGGTGTATGTCGCTCTGGATAAGGGCGTCTTCCAAATGTAAATGTAGATCATGGTGTCTCCATCTAATGATGTAGAAGATCACAGTGTCCATATTCTCCACCTAACATCTGGAGTGATGTTTATTTACTCCCTTGTACACTCAGTATGGTGTCATGTCGCTTTATGACCAGTGTGTTACAAGCCTTTAATACACTAATCCTCATGTTCCTCACTCTGACCGCGTTGCTGTGTGTGATTGTGTGACAGTGTTATGTGAGCTGCAGTGTTTAGGTTCAGATTGGAGATCTTCACCTCATGGCCTCTGTTAGACGCGCTCCGTCAGCAGTAAAGACCCGTTGCTTATTGCACGTTTTAGAGTGAGAGATACTAAAGTGGCAGATAAAAGCTCCGCTTTCACTCGGACTTCGTAAACAGCGTTTACTCTGTGTTTAGAAAAATTGGACTGAAGCGAGACTCGGAAAACTCAACGCACTCGCTGGTGTGGAACTCTGTGGTGTGTCCCTGCGTGACCACACATGTTTCATACTGACACTCTGTATCACGCCTCATCAATCAGGAAGGTAAATCAACACAACACAATGTAACACACCATAGCATCAAAACACAACACAGTGCAACGCAAGATAAGATAATGTCACACAACAAAAACACAGCACAATGTAACACGTCAAAACACAACACAATATAACCCAGCAAAACACAAGACAATGTCACACAACAAAAACACAGCACAATCAAAACACAACACAATAACACGTAACACATCAAAACACAACACAATATAACCCAGCAAAACACAAGACAATGTCACACAACAAAAACACAGCACAATGTAACACGTCAAAACACAACACAATATAACCCAGCAAAACACAAGACAATGTAACATCAAAACACAACACAATGTAACACATCAAAACACAACACAATATAACCCAGCAAAACACAAGACAATGTCACACATCAAAACACAACACAAGACTATGTAACACATCAAAACACAACACAATCAAAACACTACACAATGTGACCCGGCAAAACACAACACAAGACAATGTCACACATCAAAACACAACACAAGACTATGTAACACATCAAAACACTACACAATGTGACCCGGCAAAACACAACACAAGACAATGTCACACATCAAAACACAACACAAGACTAATGTAAAACACATCAAAAAAACACAACACAATGTAACCAGGCAAAACACAACACAAGACAATGTAACACATCAAAACACAACACAATGTAAAATGTCAAAACACAACACAACATAACATAACCGGGCAAAACACAACACAACATAACCGGGCAAAACACAACACAATGTAACATCAAAACACCACACAAGGCACAAACAATGCAACAAAAACATGCAACACATCAAAACACAACACAATGTAACACATCAAAACACAACACAATGTAACACGTCAAAACACAAGACAATGTAACACATCAAAACACAAAACACAAAACACGGTAAAAACAAAACACAACACACTGGAAAACACAACACAATGTAACACATCAAAACACAACACAATAAACATCACAACACAACGTAACACATGCAAAACACAACACAAGATGGAAAACACATCAACACACAACACAATGTACACAAAACACAAGACTAACATGTAACACAACGTACAAAACACAAAACACAACACAATAACAAAACAGCAAAACACCAACACAATGCAACAACACAAACATGGAACAAACAACACAATTGTAACACACCTCAAAGCACACCACAAAAAATAAAAAAAAAAAAAACAACAGTACAAACACACAAATGTAACACCGGTCAAAATAAAAAAAAAAACACAAATAAAACAAAAACAAAAGTAACCTGGACCTGCTAACCTGGACACCCAACACAAGACAATGTAACACATCAAAACACAACACAATGTAACATGTCAAAACACAACACAATATAACCCAGCAAAACACAACACAATGTAAGCCAGGAAAACACAACACAAGACGAACACTGTAACACAAAACACAACACAATCAAAACACAACACAATACAATGTCAACCAGGCAAAACACAACACAATGTAACATGTAACACATCAAAACACAACACAATGTAAAATGTCACAAAACACAACACAACATAACAAACCAGGCAAAACACAAGACAATGTAACATCAAAACACAACACAAGACAATGTAACACATCAAAACACACACAAGACAATGCAAAACACAACACAATGTAACACAAAACAATGTAACAAAACACAACACAATGTAACAATGTCAAAACACAACACAACATAACCGGGCAAAACACAACACAATGTAACATCAAAACACAACACAAGACAATGTAACACATCAAAACACAACACAATGTAACATAACATCACAACACAATGTAACAAAACACAACACAACAATGACAATGTAACACATCAAAACACAACACAATGTAACCTGGTAAAACACAACACAATGTAACACATCAAAACACAACACAATGTAACATAAAAACAGAACACAAGACAATGTAACACATCAAAACACAACACAAGACAATGTAACACATCAAAACACTACACAATGTAAACCGGCAAAACAAAACACAAACACTGGTAAAACACAACACATTGTAACCTGGAAAAACACAACACAATGTAACCTGGAAAAACACAACACAATGTAACACATCAAAACACTACACAATGTAAAATGTCAAAACACACTACAACATAACCCAGCGAAACACAACACAATGTAAGCCAGGAAAACACAACACAAGACAATGTAACACATCAAAACACAACACAATGTAACCAGGCAAAACACAAGACAATGTAACACATCAAAACACAAGACAATGTAACACATGTAACACAAACACAACACAACACAATATAACCCAGGGCAAAACACAACACAACATAACACAAACACTACACAATGTAACCGGCAAAACACAACACAATAAATGTCACAACACAACATAACCCAGCAAAACACAACACAATGTAACACATCAAAACACAAGACAATGTAACACATCAAAACACAACACAATATAACCCAGCAAAACACAAGACAATGTAACATCAAAACACAACACAATGTAACACGTCAAAACACAAGACAATGTAACACGTCAAAACACAAGACAACATAACCCGGCAAAACACAACATAATGTAACCTGGAAAAGCACAACACAATGTAACACGACAAAACACAACACAATGTAACACAAGATAATGCAACATAACACATCCTGGTTTGGATTTTGTGCCCTTATGTTTGCTGTCTCTACACTGTTACTCTACAGTACAACAACAGCATAAAGCACGCACAAACAACACAACCTCGACGTCTGTAACACAAAACTAACAACAATTAGGTTACACATAATAAAAAGAAACACTATCTTATTTTCTGTGTGGAACAGAGAGACACAAGACGAGTTCGTCAGGGTGCCGATGACCTCTGCCCAAGGTCAAACTTTATTTATCTCCTTCTGTCATGCGGATTAGATTTAATTTAATAAAACTCATTTCACCGCAAGGAGACACACACACACACACACACACACACAGACACACACACTCAGACAGAGGGAGAGACAGACAGGTGATACCCAGACAGCTCCTGAATGAAGTGTGTTACAGGATCTCAGTGTGTGTGTAAGTGATGGATTGTTAAATCTAATCTCTCCTGCAGTTTTAGTGAGAAAAGGACATTATTCACTTCCCCCGAGTCTCCCAAAGAACAGAGGAACCACGAACACTCAAACCTCACTGCAACTGTCTCTGTCTGTCTATCTATCTATCTATCTATCTATCTATCTATCTATCTATCTATCTATCTATCTATCTATCTATCTATCTATATATATATATATATATATATATATATATATATATACATGTCTATCTGTCTGTCTGCCTCTATTCCTGTCTCTCAATATTTCAGTCTTTCTGTCTGTCTATCTCTCATCCTGTCTGTCCTCTAGTATGTCTAAAAGTTTGTCTCTCTCTCTCTCTCTCTATCATTCCGTCTGTCTGTGTATATAAATACCTCTAATTTTTTTATTTGTCAACATGCCAGTTAATCCGCCTGTCTGTCCATCTGTCTGCCTCTCAGTCTGTCTGTCTGTCTGCTATCTATCTATCTATCTATCTATCTATCTATGTCAGTCGCTCTGTCTGTCTCTCTGAAAGTCTGAATGTGTTGTCAATCAATCGCTCCATGTGTCTCCCTGCTGTCTCTTCTCCGTCTATCGGAATGATGTCTTTCTATATATCTTCGCTCACCCTCTGTCTGTTTATCAATGTGTCTGCTGTTACTCGTCTATCTCTTCGACTCCCAGTCTGTCTGTCTCTCACTGTGTCGATTTGTCTGTCTGTCTGCTGGTATCAGTTTGTCTGTGTGACACCTTGTCTCTGTCTCTCAGTCTGTCTAACGTCTTTCTGTCTAGAACTGATATAAATGTCATTATAGAGCCACACACACACACACACACACACACACACACACACATCATTTTCCTTTTCCAGCTGCGATGATTATCGATCCAGTCCTCTTGCACTCTCTGTCAGAGTTTACCAGAGCAGACGCATGATAGAGCAACTGTAGTGCTGGTATTAACCCCGAAATGCATGCTAACGCCATCTTACACTCCGGCACACACACACACACACACACACACACACACACACACACACACACACACACACACACACACACACACACACATCTTACAGTCCGTATGAAGCATCAGCACTGTCATGGCTGTGGATGTAAAGGATGGCACAGAAGCCCTGACCTCATCATAAACCTCCTGGGATGAACGTGACTCGGATCCTCTCCAACATCAGAAGGAAAGATTTCACACAAAAAGTTGGGAAAATCCAGATATTCAACACGTCCGAATGTTCTTCCTTTTGAAGCCCATATATGGAACCTCTCAATAGTGTATCAGACCTATTTGGACCCAAACCGGTTCCAGCATGACATAATCCCCCGCAGAAACCCGTCTCCACAAAATCTAGTAGAACATCTTCCCAGAAGAATGGAGCTCGTTTGTCCACAAACTTTTGGCCTCTCATATATGATGTGTAGATCAGCATTGAACATCGTTTTACGTGCATTTCATTGCTCGCGAATAGCGATCCGTTCCCGCAAATATCATTCATTCATTCATCTTCTACCGCTTTATCCGATCTTCACTCGGGTCACGGGGAGTCTGTGCCTATCTCAGGTGTCTATGGGAATTAAGGCAGGATACACCCTGGATGGAATGCCAACCCATCGCAGGACACACACACACATTCATACACTAGGGACAATTTTCCAAGGTGCCAATCAACCTACCGTGCATGTTTTTGGACCGGGGGAGGAAACCGGAGAACCCGGAGAAAAACCTCCTTGAGGCACAGGGAGAACATGCAAACTCCACACACACATGACCGAGACGGGAATCGAACCCCGATCCTGGCGGTGTGAGGCGAATGTGCTAACCACTACGCCACCGTGCCTCTTGTCGTTCCCGCAAATATCATTGACTAAAGGAACGAAGAGAGGGAGAAAGGGATGAGCGAAGGAGGGGGAAAAAAAGAGGGATGTGATGATTCCTAGCGCTGTCTTGAATTTGTCTCGAGGACTTCACGTATCATTTGAGAGGCGGAGACTCGTGGGTTTTTATTACTGACAGCTTAAACACACACGCGGCGAACTTCGTCACACACGACTGACCGTGAGATGGAGTGAGCGAGAGAGAGAGAGAGAGAGAGAGGGATGGATGGAGGGAACGAGAGAGAGGGAAAGAGAGAAAGATTAAGCCTTTACTCAGGCATGAAGCGATGCTTGACAGCAGCAGAAACAGGGCGTGGACAGAAACCCTCTCTCTCTCTCTCTCTCTCTCTCTCTCTCTGTCATGCTGTAATAGATGACATATGGAGTTTCTGTATATCAGAGAGGATCATTCATTCCAACATTAAGAACTACAGAGAGAAAGTCAGTAACCAAAGGATCAACTATCTATCTATCTATCTATCTATCTAACTATCTATCTACCTATCTGTCTGTCTGCTGTCTGTCAATCTGTCTGTCTATCTATCTGTCTGTCTGTCTGTCTGTCTATCTATCTATCTATTATTCTATCTTTTCAGAAATTCCTGCATTTTCTCATTTAAACTGTTTTATAAAAATAACCATTGTGTGTTGGAGGAGAGCAGAGAGGGGTGGAAGATGGAGAGAGCAGGGGAAGATAGAAGATGGAAATTTCATCATGAGCTTTATGTAGCTGCTCAGTTGACAGTTCTTAAATTCCTCAGCAGACAGACAGACAGAGAGAGAGAGAGACAGAGAGAGAGAGAGAGAGAGAGAGAGAGAGAGAGAGAGAGAGAGAGAGAGTATACTGGGTATATACTGGGTATTAATGTCCTCTCACCTTTATACACAAACACACACCTCAATGCTGTTTTTCGATCCTACTGCTTTGTATTATCAGAGCATCTCCCCCACTCATACTACACCCCAATCCCTACCCCCAACTTGCCCACATCCTACCCACTCTTGTCCCATCTTGCCCATATCCTGACCCATCCTGCCCCCATCTTGTCCACATCCTGCCCTCATCTTGTCAACATCCTGCCCCCATCTTCCCCATATCCTACCCCATCATGGCCACATCATGGCCCCATCCTACCACATCCTGCCCCCCATCTTGTCCACATCCTGCCCCACCTTACCCCCATCCTGCCTCCATCTTGTCCACATCCTGCCGTCATCTTTCACCATATCCTACCCCATCCTGCCCTCATCTTGTCCACATCCTGCCCTACCTTACCCCCATCCTACCCCCATCTTGTCCACGTCCTTTCCCCTCATCTTGTCCACATCCTGCCCTACCTTACCCCCATCCTGCCCCCATCTTGTCCACGTCCTTTCCCCTCATCTTGTCCACATCCTGCCCTACCTTACCCCCATCCTGCCCCCATCTTGTCCACGTCCTTTCCCCTCATCTTGCACACATCCTGCCCCACCTTACCCCCATCCTGCCCTCAACATGTCCACATTCTTCCCCCATCTTGCCCACATCCTGCCCAATCTTTTAGACATCCTGCCCTTTCTTTCCCCATCCTAACTAAATCCTGCCTCATCCTTCCCCTGCCTTGCTCTTTCATCCCAGAATTCATTTCTCCCTACTGACCCAGACAATTATAAGCATCTCTTGTTCTGCCCTCATTCTTCACTTTTGCTGTCATTCGCTTCACATTATGAAAGACGTCCAGTTCGTTGTGGGGTTAATTGAGACAAGCTCGTCTTGACCTCCTTCCACACTCAGATGAAAGGCAGATGAAAGGCAGATGTTTGTCTTTAGCAGTACATTTGTTCTCCAGAAATAACACTTAAATGTCTCGATCTCGGTCTGTTGCAGAACGTCTGTGTTGCATGGTAATTAGCGGGAGCTGCTGAAGGCGCCGGTCGGAGACGGCTTTCAGACACAACGCCAGCGATCACAGCTGATCTTTAACGAGGAAAAGACTGACAGGCGCTTTGGCGCTCGCCGGACGACTAATGGAACCAATTATGATGCGAAGTTGGGGTCATGGGGACAGTAGGAAGAAAAGGGAACTCAGACGATCTGAATGTCGGAGACGAGTCTTCACAGAGTCACATTTCAGTGTGAGGAGCGACGGCTCTTATCTCAGACCCCGATTCTGAAGAGAGAACATGAGCAGTGTGTGAGAGGAAACATCTGCGATTCACAAACCTCACCATAACCTCGAGTGACGAAAGGGTCAACGTTGTCTTGCACCAGTACCACGAAATATCCGTGCCAATATACACCTGCACAACTAAACATCTGTACCATGAAATATCTATGCCAATATACACCTGCACAACTAAACATCTGTACCACGAAATATCCGTGCCAATATACACGTACACAACTAAACATCTGTACCATGAAATATCTATGCCAATATACACCTGCACAACTAAACATCTGTACCACGAAATATCCATGCCAATATACACCTGCACAACTAAACATCTGTACCACGAAATATCCATGCCAATATACACCTGCACAACTAAACATCTGTACCACGAAATATCCATGCCAATATACACCTGCACAACTAAACATCTGTACCATGAAATATCCGTGCCAATATACACCTGCACAACTAAACATCTGTACCACGAAATATCCATGCCAATATACACCTGCACAACAAAACATCTGTACCACGAAATATCCGTGCCAATATACACCTGCACAACTAAACATCTGTACCATGAAATATCCATGCCAATATACACCTGCACAACTAAAACATCTGTACCATGAAATATCCATGCCAATATACACCTGCACAACTAAACATCTGTACCACGAAATATCCATGCCAATATACACCTGCACAACTAAACATCTGTACCATGAAATATCTATGCCAATATACACCTGCACAACTAAACATCTGTACCACGAAATATCCATGCCAATATACACCTGCACAACTAAACATCTGTACCACGAAATATCCATGCCAATATACACCTGCACAACAAAACATCTGTACCACGAAATATCCATGCCAATATACACCTGCACAACAAAACATCTGTACCACGAAATATCCGTGCCAATATACACGTACACAACTAAACATCTGTACCACGAAATATCCGTGCCAATATACACCTGCACAACTAAACATCTGTACCATGAAATATCTATGCCAATATACACCTGCACAACTAAACATCTGTACCACGAAATATCCATGCCAATATACACCTGCACAACTAAACATCTGTACCATGAAATATCCGTGCCAATATACACCTGCACAACAAAACATCTGTACCACGAAATATCCATGCCAATATACACCTGCACAACAAAACATCTGTACCACGAAATATCCGTGCCAATATACACCTGCACAACTAAACATCTGTACCACGAAATATCCATGCCAATATACACCTGCACAACTAAACATCTGTACCACGAAATATCCGTGCCAATATACACCTACACAACTAAACATCTGTACCATGAAATATCTATGCCAATATACACCTGCACAACTAAACATCTGTACCATGAAATATCCATGCCAATATACACCTGCACAACTAAACATCTGTACCACGAAATATCCATGCCAATATACACCTGCACAACAAAACATCTGTACCACGAAATATCCATGCCAATATACACCTGCACAACTAAACATCTGTACCATGAAATATCCGTGCCAATATACACCTGCACAACTAAACATCTGTACCACGAAATATCCATGCCAATATACACCTGCACAACAAAACATCTGTACCACGAAATATCCGTGCCAATATACACGTACACAACTAAACATCTGTACCACGAAATATCCGTGCCAATATACACCTGCACAACTAAACATCTGTACCACGAAATATCCGTGCCAATATACACCTGCACAACTAAACATCTGTACCACGAAATATCCGTGCCAATATACACGTACACAACTAAACATCTGTACCATGAAATATCTATGCCAATATACACCTGCACAACTAAACATCTGTACCATGAAATATCCATGCCAATATACACCTGCACAACTAAACATCTGTACCACGAAATATCCATGCCAATATACACCTGCACAACAAAACATCTGTACCACGAAATATCCATGCCAATATACACCTGCACAACAAAACATCTGTACCACGAAATATCCATGCCAATATACACCTGCACAACAAAACATCTGTACCACGAAATATCCATGCCAATATACACCTGCACAACAAAACATCTGTACCACGAAATATCCATGCCAATATACACCTGCACAACAAAACATCTGTACCACGAAATATCCATGCCAATATACACCTGCACAACTAAACATCTGTACCACGAAATATCCATGCCAATATACACCTGCACAACTAAACATCTGTACCACGAAATATCCATGCCAATATACACCTGCACAACAAAACATCTGTACCACGAAATATCCATGCCAATATACACCTGCACAACAAAACATCTGTACCACGAAATATCCGTGCCAATATACACCTGCACAACTAAACATCTGTACCACGAAATATCCGTGCCAATATACACCTGCACAACTAAACATCTGTACCACGAAATATCCGTGCCAATATACACCTGCACAACTAAACATCTGTACCACGAAATATCCATGCCAATATACACCTGCACAACTAAAACATCTGTACCATGAAATATCTATGCCAATATACACCTGCACAACTAAACATCTGTACCACGAAATATCCATGCCAATATACACCTGCACAACTAAAACATCTGTACCATGAAATATCCGTGCCAATATACACCTGCACAACTAAACATCTGTACCACGAAATATCCATGCCAATATACACCTGCACAACAAAACATCTGTACCACGAAATATCCGTGCCAATATACACGTACACAACTAAACATCTGTACCATGAAATATCTATGCCAATATACACCTGCACAACTAAACATCTGTACCACGAAATATCCGTGCCAATATACACCTACACAACTAAACATCTGTACCATGAAATATCTATGCCAATATACACCTGCACAACTAAACATCTGTACCACGAAATATCCATGCCAATATACACCTGCACAACAAAACATCTGTACCACGAAATATCCATGCCAATATACACCTGCACAACTAAACATCTGTACCATGAAATATCCGTGCCAATATACACCTGCACAACTAAAAACATCATCTGTCCACATATACACCATGAAATATCCGTGGTGTTTAAATGTAACCAATATATTTGCTGTGCGTTACACCTGTACATATAACTTGTTGGTGGGCAAACATCTGTACAACAAAAATACATCCGTGCCAAATATCCGTGTGACACAATATACACGAACTCTGCAATATACATCCAAACACAACATGTACCACGAAATATCCGTGCCAATATACACGTACACAACTAAACATCTGTACCACGAAATATCCATGCCAATATACACCTGCACAACTAAAACATCTGTACCACGAAATATCCGTGCCAATATACACCTGCACAACTAAACATCTGTACCATGAAATATCCGTGCCAATATACACCTGCACAACTAAACATCTGTACCATGAAATATCTATGCCAATATACACCTGCACAACTAAACATCTGTACCACGAAATATCCGTGCCAATATACACCTGCACAACTAAAACATCTGTACCACGAAATATCCATGCCAATATACACCTGCACAACAAAACATCTGTACCACGAAATATCTGCACAATATACCCTGCACAACAACATCTGTACCAAAATATCATCCAATATACACCTGCACAACAAAACATCTGTACCACGAAATATCCATGCCAATATACACCTGCACAACTAAACATCTGTACCACGAAATATCCATGCCAATATACACCTGCACAACAAAACATCTGTACCACGAAATATCCGTGCCAATATACACCTGCACAACTAAACATCTGTACCACGAAATATCCATGCCAATATACACCTGCACAACAAAACATCTGTACCACGAAATATCCGTGCCAATATACACCTGCACAACTAAAACATCTGTACCACGAAATATCCATGCCAATATACACCTGCACAACAAAACATCTGTACCACGAAATATCCATGCCAATATACACCTGCACAACTAAACATCTGTACCACGAAATATCTGCAGCATTATACACCTGCACAGCAAAACATCTGTACCACAAAATATCTGCACCATTATACATCTGTACAACTAAACATCTGTACCACGAAATATCCGTGCCAATATACACCTGCACAGCTAAACATCTGTACCATGAATTACTTAATCTCTCTATTTGACAATACATCTGCACACTGTACCATGGAAAGATGAGGAGTGGGCGGGGCTTACGAGCCACGAAAGCAGTTTTCGTTACAACACAGAGGCACCTCAGAGAGGGGAGCATCATTGTTCTGTCGGTGTGTTTAGACCCTGCGCTTCCAAGCAAAGCCCCTCATTAACGGCATCATTACCAAGTTGTTTGTTCACCCGAGGGCTTGTGGGAATCTGCTGGTCATGTTACTCAGAAATACTCATTTGTATTCGGACAGAGAAGAGACTGAAGGTCCTTCTGTTCCTGTGGGAGTTTCAGACCTCCACCGGCATGAAAAGGCGACTCAGCTGCCTCTCACTCGACGCGCCCGGAATGTTTATCCGTGTTTTACATTCTCTCCTCAGACCACCGGCAGAAACACCACAACCCCACATCACAACCGGAACCTCCCTATTAAATCCACTGTGGGTTTTTACACCAATCTCACTTTATTATTATTATTATTATTATTATTATTATTATTATTGTTGTTGATCTTAACGAGGGCTCGTCCACAAAGTGAAGATAATGGCTAAATAAATCCAGTAAGTTCTGCAGCAGAGCAGCCCAAAGATAGAAGATGTGTTTTTTTTTTGTCAGATAAGGAGGTTTGATCCCCTCGACACAGCGAGAGTGTGATAGCACTCAGGTAGACGAGGTGCACCTGCCGGATGTTCACATCTTAGTGAGGATCGAAATGAAATCACAGCATTGATGGGGAGAAGAACATGGAGAGGAATGTTCACGTACACACTGCTGAAGCGAATGGGAGTCAATAATAGAGAGGAAGAAGGGGGGGGGCAGAAGTCGTGAGAAGGAAGTGCAACTACCATGTAGAGGTGAACGTGGCTGAAAAGTAAGACCGGTGGAAAGTATCGCAAGGGAACGGCAGCATAATTGAACAGTTGAGTAGGGGAACAGTTGTGCAGGTGAAGAGTAATGCAGGCAAACAGTAATGTAGGTGAACAGTAACACAGTGTGAACAGTAATGCAGGTGAACTGTAACGCAGAGGAACAATAGCGCTGGTGAACAGTAACGCCGGTGAACAGTAATGCAGGTGAACAGTAATGCAGGTGAAGTGTAATGCAGGTGAAGTGTAACACAGGTGAACAACGATGCAGGTGAACAGTAACACAGGGGAACAGTAGCATAATTGAACAGTTGTGCAGGCGAACAGTAATGTAGATGAAGAGTAATGTAGATGAAGAGTAATGCAAGTGAACAGCAATGCAGGTGAACAGTAACGCAGTGTGAACAGATGTGCACATGAAGAGTAATGCAGGTGAACAGTAACGCAGGCAAACAGTAATGTAGGTGAACAGTAACACAGTGTGAACAATAATGCAGGTGAACTGTAACGGAGAGGAACAATAGCGCTGGTGAACAGTAACGCAGGTGAACAGTAACGCAGGTGAACAGTAACGCAGGTGAACAGTAACGCAGGTGAACAGTAATGCAGGTGAACAGTAATGCAGGTGAAGTGTAATGCAGGTGAAGTGTAACACAGGTGAACAACGATGCAGGTGAACAGTAACACAGGGGAACAGTAGCATAATTGAACAGTTGTGCAGGCGAACAGTAATGTAGATGAAGAGTAATGCAGATGAAGAGTAATGTAGGTGAACAGCAATGCAGGTGAACAGTAACGCAGTGTGAACAGATGTGCACGTGAAGAGTAACGCAGGTGAACAGTAACGCAGGTGAACAGTAAGGCAGGTGAACAGTAATGCAGGTGAACAGTAATGCAGGTGAACAGTAAAAGCAGGTGAACAGTAATGCAGGTGAACTGTAACGCAGGTGAACAGTAATGCAGGTGAACAGTAATGCAGGTGAACAGTAAAAGCAGGTGAACAGTAATGCAGGTGAACAGTAAAAGTGTGAACAGTTGTGAACAGTGAACTGTAACACAGGTGAACAGTAATGCAGGTGAACAGTAGCATGCAATTGAACAGTTAACGCAGGTGAACAGTGCAGTGAAACAGGGCAGTTGAACAGTAATGTAGCACAAATGAACAGTCGAGCAGAGGAACAGTAGCACAAGTGAACAGTTGTGCAGGTGAACAGTAAAAGTAGGTGAACAGTTGTGCAGGTGAACAGTGAACAGTAATGCAGGTGAACAGTAATACAGGTGAACAGTGATGGAGGTGAACAGTAACGCGGGTGAACAGCAGGACAGTTGAACAGTGGTGCAGGTGAACAGTAAAAGTAGGTGAACAGTTGTGCAGGTGAACAGTAATAAGTGAACAGTAGTGAACAGTTGTGAACAGTAACAGCAGGTGAACAGCAGCAGGGCAGTTGAACAGTATGTGCAGGTGAACAGTAAAAGTAGGTGAACAGTTGTGCAGGTGAACAGTAAAAGTAGGTGAACAGTTGTGCAGGTGAACAGTAATGCAGGTGAACAGTAACGCAGGTGAACAGCAGGGCAGTTGAACAGTGGTGCAGGTGAACAGTATTGCAGGTGAACAGTAAAAGTAGGTGAACAGTTGTGCAGGTGAACAGTAACACAGGTGAACAGCAGGACAGTTGAACAGCGGTGCAGGTGAACAGTAATGCAGGTGAACAGTAGAGCAGGTGAACAGTAGCGCACGTGAACAGTAATGCCGTGTTGGCTCTCCACTGGTCTCTTTACTGTTCTCAGGTCGCAGCCCGGCCTGTGTTAATCTTCTTCATCTCTGAAGACATTATTGACATTTCAGACACAATGCTAATGACGTCCAAACGCAGAGCAGCAAATCAATGAGCTGTGATGAGGACACACACACACACACACACACACACCCACACACACACACACACACACACACACAGACATAGAGCCTGTGAGGGATTAGATCTGTTTAGCATAACACTGATCGCTTTATTTCTTTGATTGAGTCTCTCTTTTATCTCTTTCGCTTTCACTTTTTCTCTCTTTCTGTTTTCTGATATCTTGAGGAGAGGAAAATTATACGGCGATTTCTCAGTAACAGTCAAATCGGTCTTGTCTCTCTCTCTAGTCTCCTTCTGTCTCATCTCTCCTCTCTCTCTGCCTCATCTCTATTCTGTTTTGCCTCTGTCTCATATCACATCTTTCTCTCTTTAGTCCCCCACTGTCTCATCTCTCTCATTCTTATCTCTCTTATCTCTCCAATCTTTCTGTCATCATCTCTCTCTCTCTCTCTCTCTCTCTCTCTCTGTGTCCTTTAAGTCTGTTTCATCTCAAACTGCCTCATCTCTTTCTCTTCTTTCTCTCCCGGTCTCATCTCTCCTTTCTTTCTGTCTTGTCTCTTTCTTTGTGTCCTCTCTAGCAGGCTACTTTATTTGATCACTGACTTGTATTAGTTTTATCTCTCATAATAGTCTCTCTTCTCTATATCTCTCTTATAGTCTCATATCTCATTTAACTCCCTCTTCTCTCTCTCCCTCATTTTCTCTTCAGTCTCCCTGTGTTTCATCTCTCTCGTTCTTATCCCTCTCTTTGCCTCTCTGCTTCATCTCTTCCCTCCCTTGCTCTATTTGTATTGTCTCTCTTTTGCTCTCTCGCTTTCTGTGTATCCTCTCTATCTGTCGCATCTCATGTTGTCTAATTTATCCTCATTCATCTGTCCTCTCTTTTCGTCATCTCTCTGTATTTTGTCATTCTCTCCTGGTCTCATTTCAGTCTTGTCTCTCTTTGTGTCATCGCTCCCCACTTTTTCTCACGTCTCTCCTTGCGTCCTCTCTAGTCTTGTCTCGCTTTGTTTCATCTCTGTCTTGTATTGATCTCCTCTCTCCTCCGTCTGAGGCTCGCCTCTCTCTCTCTCTCTGTCTATTCTTTGAGTCTCTCTTTCACCCTGTCTGTCTCAGCTTGTTAAGTCTCTCATTTAGTTTTTCTGTATTTTTTTCCCTACTCAGGTAAACAGGGGAGCTTTTTTTCTTTTCTCTTTCCAAAGGAACATTTTACTTTAATCAACACAGAGATACTCATTTCTTTCTCTCTCTCTCTCTATCCCTCCATCTCGCTCTCACTCTGCCCGCATTGCAGGCCGTCGCAAGTTCAATTAGATCATTGCTGCGATCATTACCGACATTTCAAACGTGCATCGTTAATGACCTCCAAACGGAGAGCATCAAATCAATGGGCTCTGATGGGGGAGCAGATCTGCGCCAAGGATTCATCTGTCCATCATTCTTCTCTCTTTCTCCCTCTTTCTTTTGATTCGGTTCTGTTTCCTAGCGCTCAGTGTGGCTCGGGTTTGCAGCGAGTGTGTCGATTACAGCACAGCGCGGTTTCTCCGGGACAGTTTATAAAGGAAATCATTGGTACAGGAGAAGAATGCTACGAGCTCCGGGTGATTTTTCGAGGTTGCTCGGAGGCCGGCGTTGGATTTTTGCGATTAACGAGGCTGACTCGACTCCTACGAGGTTCAAATGTGGACTGAGCAGGTCATCAGGTCAAAAAAGATTGATTTTTTTCCCGTTGTCTTTAATTATTTCTGTGTTGATTTAAAAGGTTGCCTCGTCTCATCTCCCTGTTATGAGTTCTGACAAGTGAGGGAATTCGTTTTTCAAGATTTCATTGTCTACATTTTTTCATTCAAAATATTTATCCATTCATTCATTCATCTTCTACCGCTTTATCCGATCTTCCCTCGGGTCACGGGGAGTCTGTGCCTATCTCAGGCGTCTATGGGCATTAAGACAGGATACACCCTGGATGGAATACAAACCCATCACAGGACACACACACAAACACACACACACATTCATACACTAGGGACAATTTTCCAAGGTGCCAATCAACCTACCGTGCATGTTTTTGGACCGGGAGGAAACCGGAGAACCCGGAACAAAAACCATGAGGCACGGGGAGAACATGCAAACTCAACACACACATGGCTGAGACGGGAATCGAACTCAGACCCTGACGGTGTGAGGCGAATGTGCTAACCACTAAGCCACCGTGCCCCCCATTCAAAATATTAATTCATTCATTCATCTTCTACCATGGGGTCACTGGGAGTCTGTGCCTATCTCAGGTGTCTATGGGCATTAAAGCAGGATACACCCTGGATGGAATGCCAACACATCGCAGGACACACACACACACACATTCACACACATATTCATACACTAGGGACAATTTTTCCAAGGTGCCAATCAACCTACCGTGCATGTTCTTGGACCGGGGAGGAAACCGGAGAACCCGGAAAAAAACCCATGAGGCACGGGGAGAACATGCAAACTCCACACACACATGTCCGAGACGGGAATCGAACCCGGACCCTGGAGGTGTGAGGCGAACGTGCTAACATGCACTGAACCACCATGCCCCTTCATTCAAAATATTATTTACTGTTATTATTGTTGTTATTATTATTATTATTATTATAAATCAATAGAGCATGTTATCATTTGTCTTTGACACAGGGTAGAATTATTAACAGATGAAAATCCTATTGTAGCTGAAAGCTATGAAATAAAAATGGTTCAGTATGGGGGTGTGGCTTAAGGGAAAAGTAGGTGTGTCTTTGCCTCCTTATATGGAAATGATACTAGGTATACTTAATCATACTAAAGTGAAAGTTACAGACGACCAGCTCGCAGTGAAAGCTCGCAGAGATCCGGGATGAAGATATAGGAGAGTGTGCAGAAGGTGTGCGGAATAATTTCATATTTACCTTTCTTTATAAAGATCTGACATTTATCAAGTCCAAATATTTCAATCCTGCTGAGCAAAAATAAGTAAATTAGTTCCCGGCGTCCCTCCGTGCCGCTGCTGCAGGTAGACATTGATGAGGCTGAAATTTAATAATGGAAGTTTCCTCCAATTCGAACTCGACTGCAATGTGGAATAATAGCTAGTTATGGTGTTTACAGAAAAACTTAGCGAACTGGCTGGCAAACGTAGCGTCTTGGACGTGTCTTTAAGCATCTATATTGCAATGAGGTGAGAAAAGTGGGCGTGTCTAAGTTGCATATGTAAAACATGTCTGAGTGGGCGTGACTGAATTTATACAGCAATGGAAAATGGGTGTGTCTCAAAGCCCATATATGGAAATTAGTGCAATGCTACTCTTTTATGATTCAATCCATATATGGACATGAGAGCAAGCATGAGAGCACAGATATAGGTGTGGAATATCGATGTGCCCTTAATTTCATATATAGAAATAAAGACTGACTGAGTAACTGGGCAAGAGAGCGGCGACCCAGGTTTACCACATCAACCTGCTAAAAAATTGGTCGAGGTTAACACGGCCCTGGCAGCCTCGTCGGTAACCCCAGCAGGACCCCCGGAATACACTTTAGTGGAAAAAGGAGACGACCTGACCCCGGCCCAACGACAGGATGTAACCGAGCTCCTGAGCCAGTTCACCGACGTCTTCTCAGCTACGCTGGGATGTACACACCTCATACAGCACGAGATAAAGACACCGCCGGGAGTGGTGGTGCGCCAGCGACCATACAGAGTCCCCGAAGCCCGTCGATGTGTAATCGAGGAGGAGGTGAACAAAACGCTAGCAGACGGCATAATTGAACACTCGAACAGCCCATGGTCCAGCCCGATCGTCGTCGTCCCGAAGCTGGACGGCACCCTCCGGCTATGCAACGACTTCTGGAAACTCAATCAAGTATCGGATTTCGACTGCTACCCTCTGCCAAGAATCGACAAGCTGGTAGAGAGGCTGGGGAATGCCAGGTTTATTTACACGCTGGATCTGACCAAGGGTTACTGGCAGGTCTCTCTCTCTCCCCAGAGGCGAGGAAGAAAACCGCCTTCAGCATGGCCGCCGGACACTGGCAATACCGTGTCCTGCCGTTCGGACTACATGGTGCACCAGCTACCTTCCAGCGCCTAATGGACATTGTCCTGCGACCTCACCTCACCTTCACGGCTGCCTACTTGGACGATGTTATCATTCATTCAAGGTCATGGTCAGACCACCTACATAACATCAGGCAGGTACTGACCGAACTCAGGAAAGCAGGGCTGACTGCGAACCCAAAAAAATGCCACTTGGGGCTGACTGAAGCCCAGTACCCCGGTTATCGAATTGGAAGGGGGCTGCTGAAGCCGCAGGAAAAAAAGGTGGAAACCGTGAGGAACTACCCCCAAACAACTTGGTACGCGCATTCTTGGGGCTGGCCGGGTATTACCGTCGGTTTGTGCCTAATTTTTCTGCCATAGCCTCTCACTTGTCAGATCTCACAAAAGAAGGTAAACCGGAGCGGGTCGACTGGACACGGGAGACCGAGCGGGCGTTCCAAAGGCTGAAGGAAATACTCACCTCGGCACCAGTCCTGAGGAACTCCGACTTCGACCGGCCGTTCATAGTTCACACGGCTGTGTCAGAGACAGGTCTGGGGGCCGTCCTCTCGCAGCCGTTCGAGGAGACCGAACATCCGGTGCTGTACATAAGCAGGAAGCTATCGCAAGCAGAACGGAAATACGCACCCGTCGAGCGAGAGGCGCTTGCCATTAAGTGGGCAGTGGAGGAGCTGCGTTACTACCTGACCGGCAGACGGTTCACACTCATCACGGACCACGGCCCCCTGCAATGGATGGCAAGAACAAAAAACTAGCGCTCGCATTACGCGCTGGTTTTTGTCCCTGCAGGATTTCTCGTTCCAGGTACAGCACCGCGCCGGCCAGCTAAATGGCAATGCAGATGGACTCCCGGAGCTGTCTCTACGCACACAAACCCACAACAGTGGGCTCGGAGCTGAGGGGGGGGTACTGTGGCGACGCAAAGCACCGCCGAAAACCGAGCAAGCGCTCCGAACACCGCTGCCCCACGGGTGCTGAAAAGACAGCTCCACTTCAGCACTCGTGTTGTGGAAAAGCAGAGAGCACATAGCCAGGTGGCGGTCCCACGAGATGGAACACGGCTGGGACGCAATCCCCTCATCAACCATCCTTCACCCTCTTGGAAAAGATCCGACAGTATAAAAGGAGCACACGGAGGACAAGGAGGGGAGGAGAGGTAATGAAAGGTCTGAGAAAGTATTCACCTGTGACATTTGTTCCCTTAGGCGGTACCGACGGCAGCAGTGAAGACGACGAGCGCACAACGTCTCTCCCCAGGCGGCAGCTGGATCGTCTCACTACACTCCGAAAAAGTTCGAACTCCTGGGTGAAACGAAGGACGTCGCATCGTTAAACCGTCCTCGGCTCTCGGAGGGAAAACGCCGCGGATCACGGGAACGACGCGCGCAAAGGACTATATCCCCCTTCCTTCGCACCACACCCCCCTCACTGTAAATAAAATACGCACGCGTGCTGGTTTGTTCACCGAAAATCTTGTGTCTGTCTGGTGCTGTGTTCTCGAGGATAGAGCGAGTCGCCACAGTGGTGGAGAATGCGGGCACAAACACAGACCGGAGATTTTTCACGGGATGGACGCTCTCACCTCAAACCGTGGATCCGTTGCTTCGATGCTGCCGGTGGTGAGTTCGGAGCTAAGGCGGGGGTAATGTAACGATGGGCCTCCGCCCCATCTACTGAGATGGGCAATCGCTCCAATCTCCGGACGTCGGAAGGCGGAAGGGTTGTGCAATCGCCGCGCAACCCAGAGAGAGAGGTGGGGCGTCATCAACGAGACACGGCTGGAGCTTATCCCGGAGTGGCGCCTTCATTATCCCAAATCAGGCGGCGTCTATAAAACGACGTCGGACGGCGTTTGTCGTCGGAGAACGTTTTGGCTCCCGACTAACGGCGTGTATGTGGTTTTTTTCTCCCGATCTCCCACTACAGGTTAGACGGCAAGCGCTGATGGGAATACCGGCCAGACTCTCGCAGTGCCTGATAGCTGGGAGCTTCCACAGCCTTGCGGCAGGAAACGAACCTGACCCCTAAGAGCCGATGGAGATCCGGAGAACGAAGCCGCCCACGGGTCGGGACCCAACGTCGGAGAGAGCGTCGAGGGATCTCCGCGCTCCATCTCCCGTTCCAGCCACTCCTCACCCGATCCTGATCCCCCAAATATTGGACACGAACATTTTCCTTTTACTGTTGCTTTATTTTTAATAAACACTGTTTTGCACTCCCAGTTACGCCTCTCCGTGCCTGTGTTCAGCCCGAAGCGGCAAGCGAGTCGCCACAATATATACAAATGAGAGCATTTTTATATCCCCATTATTTATAACCATGAATTATATATGAAACTTTGAGTCACATTAAATGGCAATAACTCTAAAGGGAATATGTGGGGGCGTGTCTTGAGTCCATATATGGAAATTACGCCAGTTCTACCTGTCTTTAAATCCATAAAATCCAGATAATGAGTTTTTTTTTCCCGACAAAATGTTCTTGAGCAGGGAAAAGGTACTTTAAGGGCATTTACAGGCACAAGTACGGTACATCCGGAAGGACACGGGCAAACGCTATTTTGATCAAATGAATTTTCTTGGTTAATTAGACCATTAACACAAGCTGATCTTTTAGAAGATTACAGAAAAAAAAAACATGCTAATTAGCACAAAATGGCCAGGATTTTTTATTTAGGATAAAAGATAAATTAAGGATAAAGGTGATTTGTGTTTATGAGGACATGGGAACCCATACACACACACACACACACACACAAATATACAGTACACACGAGCACTGTTCGGACTCTGCCGAGAGTCCCTGAGGTTTCCTTTCGGCCATATGGCAGCGTTTAATTATTCTCCAGCAGTGGGTGTATTGTAATGAAGCAGTGTGTCAGTGAGAGAGGTGGATATAATCACAGGGGGACCAGTTTGACAGTGTGTGTGTGTGTGTCTGTGCTGTGTGTGTGTGTGTGTGTGTGCACGCTGAGAGGCTAATGTATGACGACGCAGGGAAATCATTCCCTGGTGACTTGCACTAAACTCCTCCTGATGGAATATGGCTGAATTCTGACATGGGTTCTGTCTCTGCTTCCTGACTGAATCGCTTCCAAAGTTTTTTCCTCCCCATGACAGTGTCCGTTCTCATTATTCTGACAGCGAAGTTCATTTTCTCCGAGCAGTGTGTGTGTATGTGTGTGAGTGTGTGTGTGTGTGTGTGTGTTGGGAGAAGGAGGCGTGTTTTCATTCTCCGGGTGATCGGCCGTGACAACAATGCGGTTATTTATACAGCAGTGGAAGTTTAAAGTCTGCAGTTATCACAATCAAACATCTCTCTGGCCCTCTCTGTCACACACACACACACACACACACACACACACACACACACACACACACACACACACACACACACACAGACGCACAATCAGAAAAATCTGTATTGTACACCACCCCGAACATCAGACTCCCACAGTTGCAGAAATACACATAATGTTGAAATTATTAAATATATCCTTCTACAGTTATTCCCAAATCCCACTACATTTTCCAGATAATATCAAAATTTCATTGTCCTGAAAAATGTATTTCTTATTTTAAAAAATTATATATAGAGAAATAGAGAGGTTTATAGTTTTTTGTACTCAATAAAAAACAGAAATATCTATCTATCTATCTATCTATCTATCTATCTATCTCTCTATCTATCTATCTCTCTCTCTCTCTCTCTCTCTCTCTCTCTCTCTATATATATATATATATATATATATATATATATAGACACATTTTGTAGGAGAGACACTCAATATATATATATATATATATATATATATATATATATATATATATATATATATATATTTAATTCCATGATTTCTTAAGTAAATCCCTGTTCAATTACAGAAAAAGAATTAATATAAATCAGTATAAAAATGTTTATTTAATATTTAAAATATTATTTTATGCTAAAAAAAAAACAATAAAAAAATTAAATACATAAAACTGCAAAAGCCTGGTACTATCAATACATGTGCTTATTGCTCTAAATATACAGTGCATATATACACACATATATCCTTGCTGGAGTCTCATTGCAGGAATAATTTGAAGCTTCGTGGTGTTTGTCGAAGCATTTGCCCGACTCTGCCTGGATGGGTTGTTTATTTATGGCATACGGCGGAATGAAATGAATCTTACCTGCACTTTCTCCTGTTTATTCTCCACCAAACTAACATTGAACCTGGATCAGAGACACGGGGAGACATTTAATGATGATTTAACGCAGTAAAGGCAGCTCGGGAAGCAGAGCTGCAGCGTCGATTACACTCCAACCATCGTTTAGTTTCAACTCATTCATTTACCGCTCGTCTTCTGCTTGTGTGATGCTGTTATAATGCTGACATAATGCTGGTATAAAGTTCAGGAAATGCTCTTATAATGCTCAAATACAGTTCTTATAATGCAATTCTCAGGGAATGCTCTAATAATGTTTTTATAGAATATCTAATAATGCTATTATAACGCTCATGTAATGCTCTTATAATGCTCTTATAATGCAAGTATAATGCTCATGACCTGAAACGTCTGCATAGAACGAGCATTAAATATATTCCTTTGTTTCCGCTGCGACGTTTCACACACCAGAGCAGATTTCTCTAAAGACTAAACGTCTCA
>JACRUU010000018.1:23319858-23322358 GCA_030449085.1 Kryptopterus vitreolus | reverse complement strand
CACACACACAAATGAAGGATTACCACCTTTCCACTTATTATTCTTGACTCTTCTTTCCTCGCAGCTCGTCTCCTGGCGTCTTTCGATGATGATGATGATGATGATGATGATGATGCTCTCGCTCAGCAGGTTCAACTCCCAGATTCTGCTCATGGGGAAAACTCTTCAAAACACAAGGTGGACAAGCTGAGACGGGCCAAGCTGCTCGAGAAGCTCATCTGAATTTTAATGAAGACGAATGGACTAAAGGGTGACCTTCAAACGTGACCTTCGCACAATCACCAACCTACTGATCAGACACACCTGTTTTCAATTAAACACATAAACAAACAAACAAACAAACACACACAGTGACAAAGTATCCCTGGGCTACACGATTCCGGATCAATATGAGGTCGCCCTTTCCGTCTTAAAAAACACTCCTTTCCCAAAAGGACCTCATGCACGGGTTTGACCGGCATCGTTTCCGCCTGCCGCTAATTCACTCTTCGTAATGTCGCTGCAATGACTAAATAAATGTGTATATACACGTGTTTGTATGAGTATACATGTAAGACAATCTGCCAATGCCAATTTTGACCACTAGGAGGCAAAAAGATCACAATAGACTTGAACATATTTAAATACCCACACTTTTAGTGTGTGTGTGTGTGTGTGTGTGTGTGTGTGTGTGTGTAGCGTTCTAAGTTTTCATAACCGTGTGATGTTTGAAAGGGTAGTGATGTCATAACCATGTGGTGTTCGAACGTGTAGTGATGTCATTACCACGAGGCATTATAAATGGTAGTAATATTATAAACGCGCAGTGTTATACTTTTTTACCTCCATGTAGCAGTATATAGGATAGTGATGTCATAACCAAGCGGTGATATAAAGCGTAGTGATGTCATGACCATGCGGTGCTATAAAGCGTAGTGATGTCATAACCATGCGGTGCTATAAATCGCAGTGATGTCATAACCATGCGGTGCTATAAAGCATAGTGATGTCATAATCATGCCGTGCTATAAAGCGTAGTGATGTCATAACCATGCGGTGATATAAAGCGTAGTGATGTCATGACCATGCGGTGCTATAAAGCGTAGTGATGTCATAACCATGCGGTGCTATAAATCGCAGTGATGTCATAACCATGCGGTGCTATAAAGCATAGTGATGTCATAATCATGCCGTGCTATAAAGCGTAGTGATGTCATAACCATGCGGTGCTATAAAACGTAGTGATGTCATGACCATGCAGTGCTATAAAGCGCAGTGATGTCATAACCAGGCGGTGCTATAAAGCGTAGTGATGTCATAACCATGCGGTGCTATAAAGCGTAGTGATGTCATAATCATGCCGTGCTATAAAGCGTAGTGATGTCATAACCATGCGGTGCTATAAAACGTAGTGATGTCATGACCATGCAGTGCTATAAAGCGCAGTGATGTCATAACCAGGCGGTGCTATAAAGCGTAGTGATGTCATAACCATGCGGTGCTATAAAGCGTAGTGATGTCATAACCATGTGGGGTTATAAAGGATAGAGAATCTATAAGACGCAATAATATCTCGATAGACTTGAATAGAGCAACATCTTTAAATACCCACGATTTGGCGATCTTTATTGTGTTTGTGTGTGTGTGTGTGTGTGTGTGTGTGTGTGTGTGTGTGTGTGTGTGTCAGTCATCTCACCCCGTTTGTGATTCATTTCTACCTCCAATACACACAGAAACAGTGATGAAGTGGATGAAAGTTAGTCCATCACACATAATAAAATGCCATTGATTGAGGAAATGGGGAATAAATCATTCCACACACACACACACACACACACACACACACACACACACACACACACACACACACACACACACACACACACAGAAGAGTGTATCACTGCACAGGGTTTGTTCAGTTTGTGTGTTTGTGTGACTTATCAGTATATCTGTAGTGTAGATGAGACTCATTCACACACACACACACACACACACACACACACACACACACACACACACACACACACACACACACACGTCTGCATTTCGGCATTATCTAAATTACACCGTTGATAGATTTGCCCCCAAAAAGCCTCCCACTCCACTCCCCACCCCCGTCCCTGCGCGATGGTTGGCCCCGGATGACCGAGCGCACTTTTGGATATTGATGGATGAATAGCTATTAGACTTAATCCCAGGTCCCCCAATTGGTTTTTGGTTGATTTCATTTTGGGTAAATTAGATTTTAGTCTCGTCGCCTCATGAGGCGTCTCGTGAAATCTGATTTCGGAGCGAGATGGAGATGCTGGGAGAAGAAAACACGGAGATAAGCCTTGAATCGTGATGCAGTCGAGTCGCATAGTCATCCTGCTTACGGTTTCCTTTATATAATTACTGCTCCTGCTGCCTCTTCAGTTATAAATCCCACAATGCAGTGTCACATGGCATTGTAATGGGTAGTGATGTCATAACCGTGCTGCGCGACAAAAGATTTGAGATGTTGTCTTATATAGGACAGTGA
>JACRUU010000018.1:23287358-23312358 GCA_030449085.1 Kryptopterus vitreolus | reverse complement strand
CCGAATAAACCACTGTCGCCTTTAAAGTGACAGGAAACAAGCAGATTGACCAAAAATGGCCGCCGTCCTTCTTCATTACATTCTCCTGTCAACCGGGGAGATGTTTTTTTATAGAGCGGGAATGAGCTGTGCGGAAACCGCATCGCTGCTCCACTGCACCAGTCCATATCCAGAACATGTTCACAAATAAAAAAGCCATACGTCCAGATATCGCCAGGAATAAAAATGTTGTCATGCTACTTAACTGGTTTGGTTACCAGCATGATAACGCACAACGCCTGAGTTATGAAGGTCGTCTTTCCATGGGTTCGAGTGGAAGAACTCCTGCTATAGAGTAATTGTACACCTTTGGGATGAATCTCCACGGAATCTACTATAATCTCTCCTCCACGAAGAGTGAAAAGGCAACTGCATGAGAAATGTTCAAATCCCAATATTTTGCACAGGCGTCCACAAACATGGGAATAGAGTGTTTAGTGTAGAGTGCATAGTACATAGTGTATAGTATAGTGTAGTGTATAATAAAGAGTGTATAGTGTAGTGTGTCTAGTATATAGTGTATAGTTTAGTGTGCATTTATATATAGCGTAGTGTGTATAGTGTATAATGTAGTGTGTATAGTATACAGTGTATAGTCTAGTGCGTAAGGTATATAGTGTATAATGTAGTGTGTATAATATATAGTGTATAGTATATAGTGTATAGTATATAGTGTAGTGTATAGTGCATAGTGCAGTGTGTGTAGAGTATAGTGTTGTGTGTATTTATATATAGCGTAGTGTGTATAGTGTATAATGTAGTGTGTATAGTATACAGTGTATAGTCTAGTGTGTAAGGTATATAGTGTATAATGTAGTGTGTATAATATATAGTGTATAGTATATAGTGTAGAGTGTATATAGTATAGTAGTAGTAGTAGTGTATAGTGTATATAGTTTAGTGTAGTGTGTGTATAGTGTATGTGTATCGTGTATGTGTGTATAGTGTGTATATAGTGTAGTGTAGTGTATAATGTAGTGTGTATAATATATAGTGAGTATATAGTGTAGAGTGTATAGTGCATAGTGCAGTGTGTGTAGAGTATAGTGTTGTGTGTATTTGTATATAGTGTAGTGTGTATAATGTAATGTGAATATTATATAGTGTATAATCTAGTGTGTATAGCATATAGTGTATTGTGTATTTATATATAGTGTAGTGTGTATAGTATAATGTGTAGAGGGTATTTATATATAGTGCAGTGTGTATTTGTATATAGAGTAGTGTGTATAGAGTAGTGTATATAGTATATAGTGTAGTGTGTATAGAGTAGTGTATATAGTATATAGTGTAGTGTGTAGTGTGTATCGTATATAGTGTAGTGTTTAGAGTGCGTATATAGTGTAGTGTGTATAGTATATTGTGTAGAGGGTATTTATATATAGTGCAGTGTGTATTTGTATATAGTGTCATGTGAATTTGTAAATAGTTTAGTGTGTATTTGTATATAGTGTAGTGTGCATCATATATAGTGTAGTGTGTATCGTATATTGTGTAGAGTGTATTTACATATAGTGTAGTGTATATTTGTATATAGTATATGAGTATAGTATATAGTGTATAATGTAGTGTGTATATACTGTAGTGTGTATTTGTATATATTGAAGTGTGTATAGTGGTATAGTGTATAGTGTATAGTATATAGTGTATAGTGTAGTGTGTATTTGTATATATTGAAGTGTGCATAGTGTAGTGTGTATTTGTATATATTGAAGTGTGTATAGTGTAGTGTGTATAGTATATAGTGTATAGTGTAGTGTGTAAGGTATATATTGTATAATGTAGTGTGTATTTGTATATATTGAAGTGTGTATAGTGTAGTGTGTATAGTATATAGTGTATAGTGTATAGTAGTGTGTAGTGTAGTTTTGTATGTATATATGTATAGTAGTGTATAGTGTGTATAGTGTATTTGTATATAGTATATAGTGTATAGTGTTAGTGTGTATTGTGTATATATTGTATAGTGTATAGTGTATATAGTGTAGTGTGAGTGTTTAGTATTTGTATATAGTGAAGTGTGTGTATAGTGTATAGTGTATAGTGTAGTATAGTATATAGTGTATAGTGTAGTGTGTATTTGTATATAGTGAAGTGTGTATAGTGTAGTGTGTATAGTATATAGTGTATAGTGTAGTGTGTAAGGTATATATTGTATAATGTAGTGTGTATTTGTATATAGTGAAGTGTGTATAGTGTAGTGTGTATAATCTGAGAGTATAGTGTATCTCCTGTCTGCTTGTCTCTTTAATTTGTCTGTATGTCTGCCTGTGCCTCTCACGGCCTGTCTGTCTGTTTATCTGTCTGTCTGTGCCTTTATCTGTCCCTCTGTCATTGCATCTCACTACCTGTCTGTCTGCACTCTTTATGTGTCTACCTCTTGTTTTGTCTCTTTGTCTGTCTGCCTCTCTGTGTCTTTGTCTTTTCATCTTACTGTCTGTCTGTCCATGTTTGTCAGCCTGTCTGTCTGACTGTCTCTGTGTCTGTCTTTCTGCATATTTGTTGTACCTTCACATCTCACTCTTTCTTTATCTGTCTGTCTCTTTATCTGTCTCCGTCTCTCTTACAGTCTGTCTCTTTGCGTCTCTTTGCATCTAAATGTCTTCCTGTTTGTCTTTGTTTGCATCTGTCTGTCTCTCTGTCTGTCTGTCTGTCCCCGTCTCCCCCGGAACTGAGTGTTGGTGGGTTTTAGCCGTAGCCGGTCGTTAGTGTGGTTTGTGTCACTACCTGAAGGGAGAAACTGCGACTCATGGCGTTCGCTGTGACACTTTGTCGTAGGTGTGAGATAAACGCAGTCTCTCCTCCGCTCGCATTATCCGACGCTCCACTCCTCTACTGATCCTTTTCTTCTACCTTAAGGAGGAACCGAGAGAGAAAAGCTGCGAGCCGTCACGCTGTCACACTCTGCAGCCTTCAGCAGGCGGGATAAACAACACAACGATCACTCACTGGGGAGAGAGAGAAAGAGAAAGAGAGAGAGAGAGAGAGTGGGGGGGACAGAAAGAGAGGGGGGCAGAGGGGGGAGGGAGAGAGAGGTAGGGAGAGGGGCAAGAGAGAGATAGGTAGGTAGGTAGAGAGAAGGGAGGAGAGAGAGAGAGAGAGAGAGAGAGAGAGAGAGAGAGAGAGAGAAGGAAAGAGAGAGAGGTAGGTAGAGAGAAAGAGAGAGAGGGAAAGAGAGAGAGGGAGAGAGGGAGAGAGAGAGAGAGGGAAAGAGAGAAAGCGGGAGAGAGGGAGAGAGGGAAAAAAAGAAAGATTTAATGTATAATTCCAATCTGAAAAATTAGTGATTCTTGTTTTATTTTGTTTAGTTTTTTTACTTTCTGATCATTAAATTGTATTTTCTTTTTCTGTTTTTCATATCTTTCAATTTGTTCAAATAAACAAAAATAAACAATGAAAAAAATCGTTCAGCAGAAATCATCAGTAGGAGGTCATGAAGCTTTATGAACGCATGGCCATTAAACTAATGGGAAAAGTGTGTTTGCCTGACATGAGGTTATGTTAGGTTAGGTCACTTCCGGGGCTTACATTAGGAGCTCACAAGGGCTGCATTAAGAGCTTATTACAATTCTGAAATGTCGCCAGACTCCGATGACTCTCTCTCTCTCTCTCTCTCTCTCTCTCTCTCTCTCTTTCACATTTCCACTTTCCCTCTCTCATTTACCCCATCTTTTACATTTCCCTCATTTCTTTTCCCTCTCTCTCTCTTTTACCTTTTCCTCTGTTTCTCACTTTCTCAGTTTCATCATCTCACTCTTTTACTTTTCTCTCTTAATTTTACATCTCTCTCTCTCTCTGTTTCCCTTTCTTCCCAATCTCTCTCTCTCTCTCTCTCTCTTGTTTCCCGTTCTTCTCCCACTCTCTCTCTCTCTCTCTATCTCTCTCTCTCTCCTCTCTCTCTCTCTCTCATCTTTCTTCTTCCCTCTCTCTCTCTCTCTCTCTCTCTCTCTCTCTCTCTCTCTCTCTCTCTCTCTCTCTCTTCCCTTTTCTCCTCCATATATATATATATATATATATATATATATATCCCTCTGATATATATATAATAAATGAAAATTGACAACACTATTATATATATATTATATATAAATGAAAATTTAACAACACTGTTATATTAGCAAATATTATGGAAATAAATATTATGGAAATAAATATTATGGAACCTTACGGAAGCGCATCACATTCCCAAATCCGTATTAAGGGAAGGAATTTAAAGGAATAAAGCGCATGTTTTCTTTTGTGAATGCAATGCGCATCCGTATAACCTAAACCAGGGGTGTCAAAGTCAAATGGACGGAGGGCCAAATAAAACATTTTGCTACAAGTCGAGGGCCGGACTGTCCGAATGTTCATTGAAATCAAAATTTGACCTCCTGAAAACCTAACAAATATATTACGATTAGATAAATAAAGTAATATTTTATTATGACTCTGTCAGTAATTTTTAATTTTCAACAGGCTGGCACAAAAGACAAATGATGTCAAAAAATAACATGAACATTAAATGAACAAAGTGATATTATTCAAGGCACCATCAGCTATATTTTCTCATTTAGCAAAAGTGGGCTGAATTTAAGCAACTTCAAAGAAATAAATAATATCAGCAATTTTCTGCCATTCACTCCACTGATAATATATATATATATATTGCATTGAAATACAATAAAATAAAGTACAAAAATCTATGAACCAGAAACAAGACTTTCTTTAAGGAAAAGTCAGATGTGCAGTGAAAACAAATATTATTTAACTTTTAAATGTAGCCTTTGTTCCATATTCTCGTTTTTGTCTGCGTGTTTTGTTTCATGATGCCGTCTCAGATTATACTCTTTCATCACCGCCACACTTTCTCCACACAGAAGGCACACGGGTTTTCCAGCGACGTCCGTGAACATGTACTCAGACTCACACCTTGTTTGAAACCCCCGTTTCTCAGTGTCCACCTTCCGTTTTGCCATTGTTGATGAGTAGGCTTTTTGCTGTTATGCTAATGACCGCTAATAAATAAGGAAAGGAAGCCGCCTCTCGCTCGGTGCGTCACCGTTGCATTGTGGGAAATGTAGTTTTGGTGCGTACATAATATCTGCGGGCTACTGGTTTGCAGGAGCCCACGGGCCGGATCTAATAATAAATTAATATCATCACGCGGGCCAAATAAAACCCACTCGCGGGCCTGATTTGGCCCGCGGGCCTTGGCTTTGACATATGTGACCTAAACGTATTAACAGTTTATATGGAAAAGCAACCGGAACAGAATTCTTAAAGGAGCCACGTCCCATATTTTTACAATTCAAACAACCAGTAAACAAAGTAGCATTGAAATGAACAAGGAATTATAATTAATAATCAATAGTTTTATCAAAAGAAGAGATCTGGGTAGAAGTAGATAAGTAACATCTGTTAGTTTTATATATATAGATATATATATATATATATATATATATATATATATTATTATATGAGATAGGCACAGGCTCCCCGTGACCCGAGGAAGAAAATCGGATATAAAGCGGTAGAAAGATGAATGAATGAATATATATATATATATATATATTATATATATATATATATATATATATATATATATATATATATATATATATATATATATATAATATATACAGAGAAAGAGAGAGAGAGAGAGAGAGATGATGTAGCTGGAATGAGGCTGAAATGTAAATGGATGGTTTAAAGGTTCCATTGCATTTTGTTTTATCACAGATGGAAAGATCTGGGAGTTTTATAGACTAACACACATCCATCCATCACAGCATGCCTCAGGGTGAAAACCAGATCTAATATCCTACCGGGAGAGTGAGCAAGAGAGAGCGAGAGAGAGAGAGAGAGAGAGAGAGAGAGAGAGAGAGAGAGAGATAGAGCGAGGGATAAATCAGACTTCTCCGCCTGCAGCCACAGACACGTCCGAACACAAACTACGCCGAAAACGGACACAATAAACTCAAGCTACCGAGGCCGAAACAAACCGGGATAGAATGAGCGCGTGAACGATTAAACAAACAAACGAATGTCGGAGTGAGCGGCGAAACTCCGCCCAGTCACAAACGCTGGCCAATAAACAGCGAGTCGACACCAATCATGAATAATTAATAACGCAATTTATAAACACGGAAATATAAACCGTATTTCACACACACACACACACACACACACACACACACACACACACACACACACACACACACACACACACACTCGGAAGAAGAGTGAAAGTATCTTTGTACTGAATTGACATTTAATATTGTGCACAATGGGGGAAAAAATCAAGATGTTAATCATGAGCAACATAAGGGGTGTGGCCTAATATTCTAATGAGTGTGACTGATTGACAGGCCTTGTTCTCAGACTCTGCTTCTGACACAACAAAATTAATTATTCCAGTTACACAACAGCATTCTCTCTCTCTCTCTCTCTCTCTCTCTTATATATATATAGAGTCCTGTCAATCAGTCACACTCATTAGAATATTAGGCCACACCCCTTATGTGGCATCTCACTTGGGACCATTAGCTCAACAATAGATAGGAATGGATATGAAGTGGGCTTGGCTTGTTAGATGGATGGATGGATGGATGGATGGATGGATAGATAGATATAGATAGATAGATAGATAGATAGATAGATAGATAGATAGATAGATAGATAGATAGATAGCTATAGATAGATAGATAGATAGATAGATAGGCAGGCAGGCAGGCAGCAGAGAGAGAGAGAGAGAGATAGACAGACAGACAGGCATAGATAGATAGATAGATATACATAGATAGATAGATAGATAGATAGATAGATAGATAGATAGATAGATAGATAGATAGATAGATAGATAGATAGATAGATAGATAGATAGATAGATAGATAGATAGATAGATAGATAGATAGCGAGAGACAGAGAGAGACAGACAGACAGAGAGGCAGACAGATAGATAGATATACAGACAGAGATAGATAGATAGATAGATAGAGATAGATAGATAGATAGATAGATAGATAGATAGATAGATAGATAGATAGATAGATAGATAGATAGATAGATAGATAGATAGCAGATAGATAGGCAGGCAGGCAGGCAGGCAGAGAGAGAGAGATAGACAGACAGACAGACATAGATAGATAGATAGATAGATAGATAGATAGATAGATAGATAGATAGATAGATAGATAGATAGATAGATAGATAGATAGATAGATAGATATAACAGATGCAGGCAGGCAGAGAGAGAGAGACAGACAGATAGATAGATATACAGACAGACAGAGATAGATAGATAGATAGATAGATAGATAGATAGATAGATAGATAGATAGATATAGATAGATAGATAGATAGATAGATAGATAGATAGACAGTCAGACAGAGAGAGAGAGACAGACAGATAGATAGATATACAGACAGACAGAGATAGATAGATAGATAGATAGATAGATAGATAGATAGATAGATAGATAGATAGATAGATAGATAGATAGATAGATAGATAGATAGATAGATAGATAGATAGATAGATAGATAGATAGGCAGGCAGACAGAGAGAGAGACAGACAGAGAGACAGACAGATAGACAGACATAGAATAGATATACAGACAGACAGAGATAGATAGATAGATAGATAGATAGATAGATAGATAGATAGATAGATAGATAGATAGATAGATAGATAGATAGATAGATAGATAGATAGATAGATAGATAGATAGATAGATAGATAGATAGATAGATAGATAGATAGATAGATAGTAGATAGATAGATAGATAGATAGATAGATAGATAGATAGATAGATAGATAGATAACAAGCCCTGCCCACTTGATATCCTTTCCTATCTCATGCTGCAGATTGTATTCACGCTCTCGGTGAGATTCACCGCATTTTTCTGAGGGGAAAAAATAAACAAATAAATAATAAACACTTCACGTCTTGTCTTTCTCCGCGGCCGTTCCTGTCGACACGTTATGATTCCAGCGCTGCGGGTCGAGCGTCGCTCTGACAGTTTATCGACTGCCATCGGGGTGTGAAAGACGCCGAAAACAACTCGCATTCCCCTTTTTCGAAAAACCTCTACTACTGTTAATGTTGCCGCGTACGCTACCGGTACTGCTCTCCTCCACCCACATCATCCACATCACCGACTCCTAATGATCACCTGCCTCAGCACGAGGGAGACAGAAGAGCGAGAACGAGGCAAAGTGACAGAGAGAAGGAGAGGTAAAAAAAACTGGGACAGATGGAGGTACACTAGAAGCGATGAAGAAAAAGAGAGGGAGAGAAAAGAAGGCCAAGTGAGACAGAGATGGACAGAGTGAGACCGAGAGAGACATATAAAGAGACTTAGAGAGATATTAACGAGAGACAAAATTGAGAAGAGATATAGAAAGAGATATAGTGAGAAGGAAAGAGACTCAGAGAGAGAGAGATAGAAAGAGATACTAAAAGAGAGACAGACAGAGAGAGAAATGCAGCTCTCGACGTCCTCTTTGACTATTATATTAATAAGATTGGCGTGGGTGGGACTTGTGTCATGACCCCCTGTGATTGGTCTATTATCTTGTTAAAAGCTATTCTAATTGGAGTTCGTTTTTTATTCGCCTTTTAAAAATGCACATGGTTTTGAACACTTGTGTGTCTTGTTCTTTTTCCGTGTGCGTTCTGTAGACACTCTGTGATTTCAGCGCTCGGGGACGAGTGTCGCTCTGACACTTTATCCACTGTCATCAAGTGTGTGTGAGACTCAAATAACCACATTACCGCAAAACACGATCTGCAGTGACCATTCAGTTTTTAAAGAATTTAAGGGACAGATCACCGTCTCACAGCACAGGAGCAGATCACTGTCTCACCTCACAGATCCCTGTCTAACCTCACAGATCACATCACAGATCACTGTCTCACATCACAGGATCAGATCACTGTCTCACATCACAGATCACTGTCTCACATCACAGGAGCAGATCACTGTCTCACCTCACAGATCACCGTCTCACATCACCTGAGCAGATCATTGTCTCACCTCACGGATCACTGTCTAACGTCACAGATCACCATCTCACAGCACAGGAGCAGATCACTGTCTCACCTCACAGATCACTGTCTCACCTCACGGATCACTGTCTCACAGCACAGATCACTGGCTCACCTCACAGATCTCTGTCTCATGTCACAGATCACTGTCTCACAGCACAGGAGCAGATCACTGTCTCACCTCACAGATCACTGTCTCACGTCACAGACCACTGTCTAACACCACAGACCGCTGTCTCACCTCACAGATCACTGTCTCACTCACACCACAGTCACTGTCTCAACACCACAGATCACTGTCTCACATCACAGGATCAGATCACTGTCTCACATCACAGATCACTGTCTCACCGCACAGATCACTGTCTCACCTCACAGATCACTGTCTCACCTCACAGATCCCTGTCTACCCTCACAGATCATTGTCTCACCTCACAGATCATTGTCTCACATCATAGATCAATGTCTCACCTCACAGATCACCGTCTCACATCACCTGAGCAGATCATTGTCTCACCTCACGGATCACTGTCTAACGTCACAGATCACTGTCTCACGTCACAGATCACTGTCTAACATCACAGATCACCATCTCACAGCACAGGAGCAGATCACTGTCTCACCTCACAGATCACTGTCTCACATCATAGATCACTGTCTCACCTCACAGATCACTGTCTCACAGCAAAGGAGCAGTTCACCGTCTCACAGCACAGATCACTGTCTCACCTTACAGATCTCTGTCTCATGTCACAGATCACTGTCTCACAGCACAGGAGCAGATCACTGTCTCACCTCACAGATCACTGTCTCACGTCACAGACCACTGTCTAACACCACAGACCGCTGTCTCACCTCACAGATCACTGTCTCATATCACAAATCACTGTCTCACATCACAGGATCAGATCACTGTCTCACATCACAGATCACTGACTCACATCACAGATCACTGTCTTACAGCACAGAAGCAGATCACTGTCTCACATCACAGATCACTGTCTCACAGCACAGAAGCCGATCACTGTCTCACAGCACAGATCACTGTCTCACCTCACAGATCACTGTCTCACATCACAGATCATCGTCATCACATCACAGGAACACATCACTGTCTCACATCACAGATCACTGTCTCACATCACAGATCACCATCTCACCTCATAGAGCACTGTCTCACATCACAGATCACTGTCTCACATAACAGATCATTGTCTCATGTCACAGATCACAGGAGCAGATCACTGTCTCACCTCACAGATCACCGTCTCACATCACAGGAGCACATCACTGATCACTGTCTCACATCACAAATCACTGTCTCACATCACAGGAGCAGATCACTGTCTCACCTCACAGATCACCATCCAGATCACTGATCCAGATCACTATCTCAGATCACATGGACAGATCACTGTCTCACATCACAGATCACTGTATCACCTCAAAAGGAGAGAGCAGTGTCTCACATCACAGGGTAAGATCACTTTCTCAACACACACCTGATGCCTTGCCAGAGAGATAGAGAGAGAGATAGAGAGAGGGAGAGAGAGCGAGAGAGAGAAAAGAGAGGAAATTAATTAAAAGAAAAAAGAGGGAATGAAAGAAAGGAGAAGAAGGAAAGGAAGAATGTAGATAGATAAGAATAACAGGATTACAGGAGAAATCATTTCTTTAGTGTTTCATTGTCTGAAATTAAAGCAGATGTTCAATAAGAACACACACACACACACACACACACACACACACACACACACACACACACACACACACTCAAAAACCTCAAACTGAACACTTCCAGAAACTGTTTTCATTCTGTCTCCAAACATTCCAAATTGTATTTCCGTCACACACACACACACACACACACACACACACACACACACACAGACACACACAGACACACACACATGTGGAGCGTTCTGATTGGCTGAGAGCAGGTTGTTGTTCCCCATATCAGAGTGGAGTGTTTTCTGGGTCACTGCTGAACACAGGATGAAGAGCTGCCTTCAGGAAGCGTGAGTGCTCTTCAGCGTCCTCCTCCTCCTCCTCCTCACTTCTCCTGAACTTCAAGTGCACACACTGATCATGTGCTCTCCAGGCGCCAAGAACAAGGTGCACATCTCCCCGCTGTAATTACTGATGTAGCAGAGTTTTACCATATTCATTCTCAAATTAACCTACTGCACCTACGCTACACGCTCCGCCACCATGTTTAACAACAAAGCTACACCTCAACAATACCATCCACACTCTATAGACACTACTACACCCCATAATCACCACCATGCCCCATAGACACTACTACACCCCCAAAAAACCCAAAAACCACCACCACGCCCTATAGACACTACTACACCTCAAAAACTACCACCATGCCCTATAGACACTACTACATCCCAAAAACCACCACCACGCCCCATAGACACTACTACACCCCCCAAAAACTACCACCATTCCCTATAGACACTACTACACCCCATAATCACCACCATGCCCCATAGACAATACTACACCCCCAAAAAACCCAAAAAACACCACCACGCCCTATAGACACTACTACACCCCAAAAACCACCACTACGCCCTATAGACACTACTACACTTCAAAAACCACTACCATGCCCCATCGACATTACTACACCCCCCCCAAAAAAAAACACCATGCCCTATAGACACTACTACACCCCATAATCACCACCATGCCCCATAGACACTACTACACCCCCCAAAAACCACCACCATGCCCTATAGACACTACTACACCCCATAATCACCACCATGCCCCATAGACACTACTACACCCCCCAAAAACCACCACCATAGCCTATAGACACTACTACACCCAAAAAACAACCACCACGTCCAATAGATACTACTACCCCCAAAAACACCATCACCACCATACCCTAAATACACCACCACAACCCACAGACACTACTACACCCAACAACACCACCACATCACATAGACACCACTCCCCATGGGCACTACTACACCCCAACAACACCATCATGCCCTAAATACAACACCACCACACCCTAAAAAACACCACCCGTGTATTTCCAGAATTGATTTCTATTGAACACAGAGACTTGAAGAGAGAATCTGAGCACATTCAGTCTGTTCTTATCCCATTGTGTGTGTGTGTGTGTGTGTGTGTGTGTGTGTGTGTGTGTGTGTGTGTGTGTGTACGACTTGCCCCTGCATCACCCCAATCCTCCACGCGCGAACAGGAAGTGAGCGTAAACGCCCGAGAGCCTCACAGTAAGCATTCGGCTGATTGAGGTCCTGACCTTAGACCCATCTTTTCAGGTGGAGATGTTTTACTGCCCTGACTGAACTTCCTCACCGAGACGGCATGTGCTCTTTGTGCTGAGGTCGGCAAGATGGTTGTTGGTCAGAAGGTTCAGCTCTGACACAAATAACGGAGGTTTCGATGGCAACAGCTGCTCCAAAGAGCAGTGCTTTCTGAACTTCTCCGGCACTTTCATTTAAGAAGTGTGGTGAGACGTGAAGTCAGGAATAAGAAGTGAGATGTGAGGAGAGACATGAGGAGAGACGTTAAGTCAGGAGTAAGAAGTGAGATGTGAGACATGAAGGCAGGATTAAGAAGAGAGGTGAGACATGACGTGAGACAAAGTCAGGAGTGAGAATTGAGGTGAGACGTGAGGAGAGACATGAAGTCACGAGTAAGAAGTAAGACATGAGGAGAGACGTTAAGTCAGGATTGAGAAGTGAGGTGAGTTGAAGACAGGAGTAAGAAGTGAGACGTGAGGAGAGACATTAAGTCAGGAGTGAGATGTGAATTCAGGAGTGAGAAGTGAGGTGAGACGTGGAGACAAGGGTAAGAAGAGAGGTGAGACATGAAGTCAGGAGTGAGAATGTGACTTGAGAACATGAAGAGAGATGTGAGGTGAGACGTGAAACAGGGGGAGACACAGGGAAAGGAGGATACAAGGAGTACTGCGAGATGTTGTTCCAGACGTGAAGACGTCTCTTTCACATTTCTTGACATCACATCTCCACCTTCATCCACACAAAAACCCCGCCCCAGAATGGACAAATCAGCTCTTTAGCACACGATCCCGTCAGGTACAACGATCCCTGCATGACAGGATTGAATGATTTACCCAGCATCCTCAGCTTTGTGTCACAGCAATAGTGCATTTCCAGATCTACCTACAGTCCAGGACCGGAGCTGACGTCAGAACCCGAGCGTCAGGTTTCTTGCGGCGAAGAACAGCGTGAACGAGTGTGAAACATCTGAGGTGTGTATGAGCATCAGCCTTTCTCGCGCACGTCCAAATTAGCATGATTAATTGCCATGCTAATGTCTTCAGACAACCTAAATAAGAAGCAGACGGATTTTTCCTCCTCCTCGTCCCTGCTTCGGATTCGCGCATGATGGAAAATTCAATCCTTCAATCCGCCGCGTTCTGATTCGCCCGATAAGAGCGACACGACGACAGCGAGGAGATCGTGCTGATCATCTCTGACACACTTACATTTACGGCATTTGGCAGACGCCCTTATCCAGAGCGACTTACAACTGAGCAATTGAGGGTTAAGGGCCTCGCTCAAGGGCCCACTATTGGCTGCTTGGTGGTGTTGGGGTTTGAACCTGTGATCTTCCGGTCCAACACCTCACCACTGGGTTACAACCACCGCCATACAGTGTGGGCCACTTCTAACTCACTCATCCGGGCTCCTCAAAATGACTTAAAGGAGAAGGGGCAAAAACTTTTGGGAGCTTACATTTACATTTACATTTGCGGCATTTGGCAGACGCCCTTATCCAGAGCGACTTACAACTGAGCAATTGAGGGTTAAGGGCCTTGCTCAAGGGCCCACTTGTGGTAGTTTGGTGGTTGTGGGGTTTGAACCTGCGATCTTCTGGTCCAGAGGCCGACACCTTACCACTAAGCCACCACCTCCCCCGAGCTTCTGTTCAACGTGAAAGCGATGGACCCGAAGAAGTCGTGTTTTTCAACGTGAAAGCGATGGACCCGAAGAAGTCGTGTTTTTTAACCCACGTATGAAATCTGATCATTCGATGCAGACGTTTGAGGCTCTTGCGGCTGGAAAAGACAAACGTCTGAATACTTTTGGTCAAACCGTGTATAGGGTTTTACTTTAAAACGAGTGCCGTCTGTTTTTCCGTCTAAAGCTTTGTTTCTTTCTTTTAAAGTCGATGTTCTTCATCTCTCAGACTCTCTGCGTCTCTTCATGTCGGAGTCTCACGTCACTGCGTCGCCTTTTTTTTTCCCCGACACGTTAACTGATGTAATTAAAGAAAAACTGATGAACGTTATCTATTAAAGAAGCTCGACAGCTGGCGTCCCAGTGATATCAGGGAAAAGACGCGATGTGAGAAATGAGGAGGGACGTGAGGAGGAAAGGGGGAAGAAAAAAAAAGGAGCAGTGAGATGGGGAGGGATGCGAGGAGAGATGCAAGGAGAGAACACGAGGAGCGAAATGTGTGGAGAGACCACGAGGAGAGGAACATAAGAAGAAAGGTGAGAGGAGACATGTGGAAAGAAAGTGAGGAGTGAAGTATGGGGAGAGAACATGAGGAGAGACGTGACGAGAGAATACGAGGAGAGACGTGTGGAGAAAATATGAGGAGAGTCTTGAGGAGAAATGTGAGGAGAGACGTGAGGATAGACGTGAGAAGAGAACATGAGGAGACAGGTGAGGAGAGAACGTGAGAGACGTGAACAGAAATGAGGGGAAAAAAGTGTGGAGAGACTTGAGGAGAGACGTGAGGAACACATGAGGGGAGTAGAAACAGACAGGAGCAAGGAAAGAAAAGAGAAGAAATGTGAGGAGAAATGTGTGGTGAGACATCTAGACAGGAGTAAGATTGAGACATGAAGTGAGAACATGAGGAGAGACGTGAGGTGAGAACATGAGTAGAGACGTGTGGTGAAAATACGAGGAGAGACTCGAGGAGAGACATGAGAGATGTGAACAGAAATGAGGGAAAAAAGTGTGGAGAGACGTGAGGAAAACATGAGGTGAGTAGAAACAGACAGGAGTAAGGAAAGAAAAGAGAAGAGATGTAAGGAGAAATGTGGGGTGAGACATGAAGACAGGAGTACGAAGTGAGACATGAGGTGAGAACATGGGGAGAGAAGTGAGGAGAGAACATAAGTAGAGACATGTGGTGAAAATACGAGGAGAGACAAGGGGAGAGACTCGAGGAGATACTTGAGGAGAGATGTGAGGAGAGACATGAGAACATGAGTAGACAAGTGAGGAGAGAACGTGAGAGATGTGAACAGAAATGAGGGGGGGGAAAGTGTGGAGAGACTTGAGGAGAGACGTGAGGAAAACATGAGGGGAGTCGAAACAGACAGGAGTAAGGAAAGAAAAGAGAAGAAATGTGAGGTGAGACATAAAGACAGGAGTACGAAGTGAGACGTGAGGTGAGAACATGGGGAGAGACGTGAGGAGAGAACGTGAGAGACGTGAACAGAAATGAGGGGGGGGAAAGTGTGGAGAGACTTGAGGAGAGACGTGAGGAAAACATGAGGGGAGTCGAAACAGACAGGAGTAAGGAAAGAAAACAGAAGAAATGTGAGGAGAAATGTGAAGACAGGAGTAAGAAGCGAGACGTGAGGTGAGAATATGAGGAGAGACGTGATGTGAGACGTCAAGACAGGAGTAAGAAGTGAGACCGGGCCGCTAAGCACTTCGTCTACAACCTTCAAAAGATCGCTTAAGATATATTAAAGGCTTCTAGAGTCACCTCAGGACGAATAACACGTCCCATCCCAGTGCGCTTCTGAAGAACGTTCCTCCTCAGAAGTGAAGTGCATTGTGGGTAATGAAGAGAATGAAGGGAACAAAGCGATGAAATGAGACGTCTGGCAGGTTTTTGTTTGTTTGTACGCGGTATCTCCTCCAGGCGTTCAGTGTGGTGTTTATAAATGAAACTGACCAACATGTTTACGAGAAACTGCTCGTGTTTTTGAGGGAATCTTTCGCGTCATTAACTAAACATCGTGCTGTTTCTCGGACCGGTGGAGAAACATCTACAGCATTATCATCTGGACTGTGTCATGACCTTCAGAGTCCATCAAAAAACATCCATCAGAGTGAAGAAGATAGGAGAGGAGAAATGGAGAGAATATAAGAGGATAAATGGGGATGAGAGGAGAGAAGAGGAGAGGAGAAATGGATAGAATATGAGAGGAGAGGAGAAATGGAAAGAATGAGTGAATGAGAGGAGAAAAGAGAAGAGGAGAGAGCAGTATTCCATTTTCAAGGGGGAGAGGAGGAAAGGCTCGAGGCTTATATCCTTAATTATGTTTACCCATCTGTTTGGGAAGCGAGTAGCGGGAAAAGATACCAGGGTTTGATTTTTGATGGAGGAAATGGTATGATGCTTGAGTTAATCGTAGATGCGACTCCGACTTGCTTGTACATCTTTGAGGGACGAATATTGGATGTTTGTGTGATGAGGAGTAGAGGAGACTGGATCCGTTAAAGGGTTCATGAATGACAGCGAGGTAGTACTGTGGAATTAGAGGCTATGTATTGGTATTCCACCACCCCTTTCTTTAATTGTTTCACCCTCGGTCAATGACTCTTGCAGGGCTTTTTGCTATATCTTTGTAGGGAGCATGGGCATGGATGAGGGAGATGGAGGGGCCCTGAGTGATTTATTTAACTTGGCGAGTCATTGGAAGATATAATGGATCGTGGCGAGAGGTATAACAGGGACCCCATCGGAGATAGAGGATGGGTGTAGGTAGAGTCTAGGAGAGGTAGATAGCGACCTCTCCCAACAGGTAATGAGGAGCAGGATTTCGAGGAGAGGTAATAGGAGTAATAGGGAGAGAAGAGGAGGAGAGAAGAGGAGAGGAGAGAAGAAGAGAAAGACGAAGCAAAGGGAGCAGGAGAGATATGACGCGCGGGAGAATAGAACTGGCGAGAATCTGAGCGGACGGCGAGGAGACCTGGCGCGTTATTTCGCGGATTTTAGACTCTCGAACTGTAGGGTCACCTTGAATGTTCATTGCCGTATCATAGGGTACAGTAGCAGAAGAGGAGATCGAGAGAGACAAGAGTGATGGATGGGGCGGACCGAAAACTAAGGGGACGAAGATGGAGATGGAGATGGATGAGGGGGTTTGAGATGCAGGTTATTCTTCAGTCAGGTATTTTTTTAGGTTGAGTTTCCTCCGTATTTGCGAAATGGTTACTTGAAGGGAGTGTAGCTCGAAGAGGACTGACCGTTGTGCCTCTATTCTTGTCATGAACGAGGACGCAGAGGAGAAAGGCGAGAGACAGAGGACGGCTATGTAGAAGGGTGCAGGACGTCGGCACCTCTTTGTTTGTTTCCGCTTTCTTAAATATCTTTTTCGGGGTTCCGGATTCCTTTTGACTGGTCAGTCGAGACTGGTTGATGAGCGGGTCAATGCCAGCACGAGAACAGGCGAGACTAAGAGTGCAGAGGAGAGGAGGAACAGGATAGGAGTAAGAGGACGATTCTGGAGAGGACTGACTTATAGGGAATCCTTGGACCGGATAGAGGAGAGGGCCGGGAGAGGAGCTGGAGACCAAGACTATAGGGAATAAGAAGAGGAGGCGTAACGAGAGGAGAGGATATGTGGAGAGAATATGAGAGGAGAGGAGAGGAGAAATGGGAGAGAATATGAGAGGAGAGGAGAATCAGCGAATTTGGGGTGTTAGCTTCTCTGTCTTTTTCTTCGCAAACCTCATTTTGTTTCTCTCTTCTCGTCCCCTGTTTTGCCGCTCTTTTTTCTCTTTCGCCTTTTTTCTGTTTTAGCCCCTCTCCGCTCGGTTTTTTCTCTCTTAGCTACTTGTCAACCGTTTGCCTTACTTCGCTGTTTTTAGCTGGCCAAGCTGCTGATTTTTATCCTGGTAAGAATCTAAACGATTGCCGTACTCTGCAGTGGCGAATCGTCGTCAGGATGCCAAAATCGGAGACCTGCTTTATGGTGATAATGATTGGTGAGATGGAGTATATGGAGCAGGGCAACAGTTTCTTCTATTGTTTGCTTTCGGAAGTCCTGAGCCATCTCACGTCGGACTTGTTGTCGCTTTAGTGTTCGGTTTGTTGTCCTATAGTTTGGTTTGCCTTTGAGGCTTCTTGCCTCATGGTGTTCGCACTAGGTCGACTGCACGTCATTTTGCGTCTCCGCCCTTCGGTTTTTCCTTATCCATGTTTTTCTAATCGTTCCTTCGTATCCCCGCCATTTTCTGCTGTGTATTATTTATGATGTATTTCGTATAGGGCAGAGAAATGAGGCTGGTTGTTCTTGATCTTTGTTCGGTATGCTACTATTTGCAGTCGGCATCGAGCAGGTTAAGGTTGGACCTTTATTGGGATCGAGAACATTCTGAGCCAGATGGGATTGAGGGCAGTCGAGATTCAGGGTTGTGTTGTAATTTCTCTATTGCGTTGGTTGTCTGTTAGCTGCGTGTCTCCGGCTATTAGTCTTTTTTGCTTGTTTAGTCTCTTGCCTCTTTGTAGCGTTACTTCATTGGCTCTTTGTATCCGGTCGTATTGTGAGCTGGTTGTATTGTCGATCCATTGGTCTCCTTTTTTCTAACGGTGCATATTTGATACCTTTCTTTACTCTCTTTGTTGTGTTAGGCCTCTATTGGTATTTGGAGAATGAGGTTGTTTTAGAGGAGTTGTATTGAAAAGTAGGGGCAGACATAAGAAGAGTGGAGTTGAGTATCGAAGTACGGAGAGCTGCAGAATAGGGAGAGCGGGGAAGAGGAGCGTTTAGATGAAGATGGGAGAGGGAAAGTGAAGAGAGAGGATTGTAGGGCAGGAGACAAGGGAGCAAAGATGAGAGGAGGATGAAACGGATGACAAGGAAGAGAGATGGAAGAGAAGGGAGTAAAGGGAGAGCAGAGGAGAGGAGAGGAGATGGATTGAAAGGGAACGAATGGAGTGAGAGAAGAGGTAGAGGCATGAAAGGGAGAGAAGCAGGAGAGGAGAGGAAGGTAGAAGGGGAGAACAGGACAGGAGAAGAGAGGAGCAGTAACGGGAGTAGAAGGATGCAGAATGCCGGGGATGGGGGAAAAGTGATGAAAAAGGGCGGCTTAAGGAAAGAGGGACGGAGGGGACAAGGGCACGAAGCCCCCCCGAGGGAGGTCGCGGTTACGGGGGCCGGAGTGGCCGGCGTGTCTTTCGGAACGGGGGGAAGACGGCAGGAAGACAGGCGGGGGAGTATGCCTATAAAGGAAGACAACGAGAGGCAAGCCAAAGGCACAAGGGACGGAGGACGAACCCAAAGAAAGAACAAGAAAGAGAACGAAAGAGGGAGAGGGGGCAGCACAGCAGCACAGGCGACACACGATCAAGGCAGAACAGCGAGGCATCTACGAGCCCAGGAAGCAAGAACACACACACAAACAGCGCAGCACACCACACACACCATGCAACAAAACGCCAGTGCCACATGCAAGCAGAGCACACGACGGCAGCGAAAGCACGCACACTGACACCGGAGCGGCCACGACGAGCGGCACAAAACCTACACACAGCACACGTCCACGACACACCGCCCACAACTAGCCACAGCGAAAACAGCAAACACACACCACAAACACGCCAACAAAAAAAAACGGCATCACAACTACCGACAGGAGAAAGAACCACACACACATAACACGCAGGCCACAGCAAACACTAGAAACAAAGCCCGGCACGACACATTGCAAAACACGCACACACACACGCACACACAAACAGCACACAACATCGAGCACGGTAGACCAGCGGAAACATCAACGTAAAAAACAAACGGAGCATAACACACACAAACACAGCACCAACACCAACGCAGCAACTAGCAGCCCGACAAACCACGCACACACTAGAAATGAGCATCGCACGACACGAGCACACACAAACTAAAACACGCACACACACACACAACACGGCACATCACCACAAGCACGCAACACCACACCGCAGCTACACACTTACAAAGATCACCAACACACACACACACACGCATCGACAGAGATCGACAGCATCCCAGCCCCTACACACAACATACTACGCATCACAACACGACTTATATATCATCACCAAACACGCACCACACAAACGCTACACCACACACACGGACAATAACACAGCACTACACAAATCTACAAACACGCACCACTACACCCACACACAAAACGCATCACGCCACAATACACACACGCTTACACACACGACACACACCAGCGCACACCCCAGCACCATTACTACTCATAACATCGCACCTACATCGCCACTACAAACATTCACACAAATCCACAGCCACGACAGCACAAACACCACATCACACGCCCCCTTTAAAACTACACAAAATAAACTACACAAACCGCAAAACAAACAACAAAAACACAAAAACAACAACGCACAAACACACCACACAACACACACACACACACACACACACACACATACACACACACACACACACACACACACACACACACACACACACACACACAACACACACACACACAAACACAAAACACGCACACACAACACACTCACACACACACACAAACACACACAACACATACACACACACGCACACAAATACACACACACGCACACACACACACACACACACACCTCACACATACACACACACACACACACAGACACGCACACACACACATGCACACACACACACACACACACAAAACACTCGCACACACAAACACACATACGCACACACTTGCGTACACACACACACACACACACACACACACACACACACACATATACACAGTGGGATTTTATTCTTAGAAGTGGCCAATTAGTTTGAGTTGTGACAGGACGTGTGTCAGTGCTGAGACGAGGACACTCGCCCCTCACCTGTAGGACGTCCTGCTGTGTGCTGTCTCTCTCTCTCTCTCTCTCTCTCTCTCTCTCTCTCTCTCTCTCTCCTCTCTCTCTCTCTCTCTCTCTCTTCTCTCCTCTCTCTCTCCTCTCTCTCTCCCTCTCTCTCTCTCCCTCTCTCCCCCCGCCTCTCTCTCTCTCTCTCTCTCTCTCTCTCTGCTCTCTCCAAATTCACACATTGCTGTAAATGATAAAAACTCTGCTGTGCTGTTGTTTCACAGATAATCACCGACACACACACACACACACACACACACACCAGACACACACACACACACACACACAGAAACACACACACACAGACACACACACACACACACACACACACTGCTGTAACAAAGCAATCAAACATCTGGAGACTTTTCAGCTTCATCGCATCACAGTTACAGCAGAGACAAAGTGTTTACACAACGCTGTAACCCACTCAGAGAGAAATCACACACACACACACACACACACACACACACACACACACTCTTCTCTCCCTAATCCCTCGTTCACTCGTCTATAACAGCAACCAGCAAAAACAACAGAAAGAAAATTCATACGAAGGAAGGAGGAAAGAAAGAAAGAAAGAAAGAAAGAAAGAAAGAAAGAAAGAAAGAAAGAAAGAAAGAAAGAAAGAAATGACTAAGCACTAAGAAAGAAAGACATGACAAACAACAATAACAAAGAAAGGTTGGATGGACAGATGAAAGGAAATGGAAAGAAAGAAAGACTTGACAAAAAAGCAATAAATAAAGAAGGAAATTACAAAGGAAATTAGAAGCAGTACAAAAGAAAGAAAGGATGGATGGAGGGAAATGAAATTAAATCAAATTGAAAGAAAGAAATGAAGAAAGGAAGAAAGGAAGTTCATGTCTAAAGATGAATCCAATGAATGAACGAAAGGCAAACAAACAAAAGAAAGAAATGATGGATGGATGGAAATTAAATTAAACAGATAAATGGTAAGAAAGAAAGAAAGAAAGAAAGAAAGAAGTTCATATCTAAAGAAGAATCAAATGAATGAATGAAAGAAAGAAAAGAAGAAAGGAAGAAAGGAACACAAACAACGCAAAAAAACAAAGGAAGGATGGATGGAAATGAAATTAAACAGATAAATTGTCAGAAAGAAAGAAAGGAAGGAAGTTCATATCTATGGAGGAAAGAATCAAAAATGAAAAAAAAAAAGAAAAGAGAAAGAAAAAAAAGAAAAAAAAAAAAAAAAAACAAAAAAAAGAAAAAAAAAATGAATGAATGAACGAAAGAAAAGAAGCAAGAAAAGAAGACAAACAAACGATAGAAAGAAAGAAAGAAAGAAAGGCCGGATGGAAGGAAGGAAACTAAATTAAACAGATAAAAAGTAAAAAAAGAAAGAAAGAAAGTTCACATCTAAAGAAGGATCAAATGAATGAATGAAAGAAAAGAAGTTAGAAAGGAACACAAACAGATGAAAGAAAGACGGAAAGAAAGAAATGATGTAACTTTTATTTATGGTTTTTAATCGCATGGATTTTATTGATTCACTTGTAAAGTGGGCGTGTCTTTGTTAAGACACGCCCACTCTCCTTCCTTATCTCTCCTTCCTTATCCTTAGAAAACGTGTGTAAAAAAAAACACACCAGAAGTCATTGTGTGTTAGCGACTAATGAGGACCGGCGCTGGAGAACGCACATTAGCATTCGGTAGCCGAGCGACGGCGGAGTAAACGAGCGGTGTGTATAAGAAGTGCTTCACTGATATTCATTAACAGCCTTTAAAGCCGCTCTGGAGTTCCAGCTCATAAACATGTGAGCGCGGTGCTGGAGCACGTAGCTCCGGCTACTAGAACACAAACCCCTGGAAATGCACACTTCACCACCTACACAGGGCAGGCTGGGGTGGGAAGGGTGAGAGCGCTAAATTAAACACAGCCGTCTGCAAACATGGATATTGATCCTGAGCACAGGAAGAACAGGACATGACCTTTATCTCCGCCACCACTTTAAAGAACTCACGACTGTCTGAAAAAGCAGACTCTAAAGGTGGGGTGGGTGTGGGCGTGTCCCAAATCACACACCATAAAGTCCATATAAATACCCATCATCAGTCCAGCGTGGGTTTGTCCCAAATCACACACCCTAAAGTCCACATATCACCCAGTATCGGTCCTGTGTGGGTTTGTCCCAAATCACACACCCTAAAGTCCACATAAACACCCATCATTGGTCAAACGTGGGTTTGTCCCAAATCACGCACCCTATAGTCCACATAAACACCCATCATTGGTCAAGCATGGGGTTGTCCCAAATCACGCACCCTAAAGTCCACATAAACACCCATCATTGGTCAAGCATGGGGTTGTCCCAAATCACGCACCCTAAAGTCCACATAAACACCCATTATTGGTCAAGCATGGGGTTTGTCCCAAATCACGCACCCTAAAGTTTACATAAACACCCATCATCTGTTCAAGCATGGGTTTGTCCCAAATCACACACCCTATAGTCCACATAAACACCCATCATTGGTCAAGCATGAGTTTGTCCCAAATCACGCACCCTAAAGTCCACATAAACACCCAGTATCCGTCCTGTGTGGGTTTGTGCCAAATCACGCACCCTATAGTTCACATAAACACCCATCATCTATCCAGCATGGGTTTGTCCCAAATCACGCACCCTAAAGTCCACATAAACACCCATCATTGGTCAAGCATGGGGTTGTCCCAAATCACGCACCCTAAAGTCCACATAAACACCCATTATTGGTCAAGCATGGGGTTTCCCAAATCACGCACCCTAAAGTTTACATAAACAATCATCTGTTCAGCATGGGTTTGTCCCAAATGACACACCCTATTGTCCACATAAACACCCATCATTGGTCAAGCATGGGGTTGTCCCAAATCACGCACCCTAAAGTCCACATAAACACCCATTATTGGTCAAGCATGGGGTTTCCCAAATCACGCACCCTAAAGTTTACATAAACAATCATCTGTTCAGCATGGGTTTGTCCCAAATGACACACCCTATAGTCCACATAAACACCCATCATTGGTCAAGCATGAGTTTGTCCCAAATCACGCACCCTAAAGTCCACATAAACACCCATCATTGGTCAAACGTGGGTTTGTCCCAAATCACGCACCCTAAAGTCCACATAAACACCCATCATTGGTCAAGCATGGGTTTGTCCCAAATCACGCACCCTAAAGTCCACATAAACACCCAGTATCCGTCCTGTGTGGGTTTGTGCCAAATCACGCACCCTATAGTTCACATAAACACCCATCATCTATCCAGCATGGGTTTGTCCCAAACCACGCACCCTGTAGTCCACATAAACACCCATCATCTATCCAGCATGGGTTTGTCTCAAATCACACCCCCTAAAGTTAACCATAAACACCCATCATTTGTCCAGCATGGGTTTGTCCCAAATCACACACTCTATAGTCCATATAAACACTCTTTGTCTGTTCAGCATGGGTTTGTCCCAAATCACACACCCTATAGTCCACATAAACACTCATCTGTTCAGCATGGGTTTCTCCCAAATCACACACCCTATAGTCACATAAACTGTTCAGCATGGGTTTCTCTCAAATCACACCCCCTAAAGTTCACATAAACGCCCAGCATGGGTTTGTCCCAAATCACGCACCCTATAGTCCCAATCTATATTGGGTTTGTCCCAATCTACATACTCTAGAGTCCACTTAATCAACCATCGTTCCACTAAGGGTGTGTCCCAATCTACACATTATACAGTCTCTTTATACACTCTCCATCAGTACACTGTTCACACTGTACACCCCAATCTACACACCCTATAGTCAAAATAAACACAGGTCATTAATCCACTGTGGGGGTGTCCCAAACCACAACCCACTATGTAGACCATTGTTTGGGTTTTGAGATCAGCTGGAAGGAGTGTGTAACAGGAAATAATGCTCCTCGGCAGCTGCATCACACCTCACCATCGTTTCTCTCGGATCCTGACACTGTGTTAATTCATGTGCTTCTCACACACACAAACCCACACACACACACACACACACACAC
>JACRUU010000018.1:23267358-23277358 GCA_030449085.1 Kryptopterus vitreolus | reverse complement strand
TATGGAATAGTGAAGTGCACGGAATACAGGAGCATGTGGAATATTGAAGCGATTGGAATGTTGAAGTGTATGAAATACCGAAACATATGAAATAATAAAGCGTATGGGATATTACGGTGTATGGAATGCTGTATCCTATGGAATATTGGAATTATTCGAATATTAAAATGTAGGGAACGTTGTAATATGTGGTATAATAAATCCTATCGAAAAATAAAGGGGTACAAAATGCTATTGGATATTAACACGTGTAGGATACGGAAGAATATACAAGCAATAATGAAGTGCAGGGGACGGAATACTAAACACTACAAATACTAAAATAAAGTCAATAATGAGCTGAAATAGCCGAGGATAAAAAAAAAAAAACGCTGGCAATCGTTCAGCCTTTGAGCTTACATGTTCATCTGGCAAACTGTAGATTAAATAAAAAAAGGAGAGAAAAAAAAAGAAAAGGATTGCCTGGATAGGTAATCTCCAGGTCCCAGCTTGGCCGTGCGAGTGATTTGTCCGAGGGAACTTATAGCCGGAGCCGAAAATCAATCGGCCCTCTTCAATCTAAAGTCTTTAAAGCTTCCTAAAACAATTTTCCTTTTCACTTTAGCAAATAGAATCTCCTGCTATTCACTACAGTCTTCCTGACAGTGACCAAAAAAAAAAAAACCCCGCAATTTCTCCTGTAAATCAGCGCCGCGGCGTCGCTCCGCAGTTTGATCTGTTGGCAGAAGAAATGAAAGTGACTGGTGCGCGTCTCTGTCCGTTCCCCCGTGTGTGTCTCCTGTCTGATCACTATGGACAGCTCCTCAGAAAACAAAGACAAACTATCCTCCGTCAGCGCCTTCCTCCCAACTGCTCCGTAATAAGGGAATAGCGAGTCCGTAAGGCGACAGCTTCAATCAATCATCGCCTGATTGGCTGGCTGGCTGGCTTTTCGTTTTTTTTTTTTCTTCGTCTTTCCTCAGGGTGAGATGGAGAGAAGGAGAAGAAGAAAAAAATAGTAATAATAAAAATAACCCAGTAATTGGATTCGGGCTTTTGATACGGCCGACGTCTAGAGTGCTGATATCTGGGCGAAGCACGAATGCAGAGTAAATAGGGAAAAACAAGACGTCCTCTTGGTGATTACTCAATTCACCCTCATTTTCACCCAGCCTTGTTTTTTTTTTTTAGTTTTATTTTTTTTTTTTGGGAAGGGTTAGGGCGAACGTTATCCTCTCCAGCCGGGCGACGTCTTGCGCTTTGATTTTAATACGCGTTACAAAACGCGCTCGCTGCACGACTCCGAGGCCCTACAGCCGCGTCTCAGATCGAGCGCCAAGTGCACGGAGCTAATGCCTGATAATGGCCTGCATTTGGCAAAAAATTATTCCCTGCCGAATAGTAGACGTCACGAACCATTGGCGGGCTAAAAGTGGGCGGGGCTAAAAAAAAACAACCTAGAATAACTTAACTTCTATAGTGCTTTTAGGTTTTGTTTTTTTTTTACTCATATTTAGTCACAATTTTCTCTTCATAATCGCCTCAAAAAATGTTCATTTGTGTTTTTGTGCTAATCAGCAACAAAGGTGTTCCTCTTTTAAAGCTTCCATGGGTCATATTTCTGTAAAGGCGATGAAATAAATCCTAAATATCATCCTATTTATTCCTGTAATTTATTCCCTGGGCTACATGAAGTACAGTCGACATTTGCATACTTTAACCTGATTGGCTGTGGTACATATATGAAAGGGGAGGGGTGTAGTATAGCGATCGGAAGGTCAGGGTTTCGAGTCCCGGTATCGCCAAGGTGGGTCCTTGACCTTAACCGTCTGTGCTCCAGGGGGCGCCGTATCAAGGCAGATCCCTACACTCTGAGCCCAGCTTCCAAACAAGCGGTGATATGCGAAGAAAAGAATTTCCCTCATGGAAATCAATAAAGTATGTAAAATGAAAAAATAAATAAATAAACAAATATTTTCTCCTTGTTATGTGTTGAGGGAGAATCTAAAAAATAAATAAATAAACCTTTATCTAAAAGTACAAGTCTAAAACAAATCATTTGTTAAAAGAAATCAAATTAATAGGAAAAAATATATTTACAAAATATATATATATATATATATATATATATATATATATATATATATATATATATATATATATATATATATATATATATATAATATATATAAAAGAGGCAGGTTTAAATATTAAATAGATTTTCATTTGTAGAGAAATTTGAAGGTTTCTGCTCGCGGGTTTTTTCCCAAAATGTAAGCGTGTGTGTATCAGCACGCATCAGTGTGTTTCTTCCTGCCTCTTTTTTTTTATTATTATTTTAAACCCTGAACCGGCGCCGAAGGGTTTTTTCCTGTTTACCGCACACCTGATGCAGCGTTACACTTTGAGCGCTGGTTTTGTTGCGTGTAATGTCAGCGGTGTTAACACGTTTTAAATTAAATTAGCAACACATCTCCGGGAAAAAAAAAAAAAAAAAAAAAAAACCTGCAGCAGATCCAGGCCGTGTTTATTGTTACTGTTGTCATCGATCCCGAGCTTCGTCAGACAGATCCTGTTCACACATGTCTCCTCGGTTAAGTCTCCTAGCGCAAAGTTCAAGGCGGCGTAATGGAGTAAAAACGTTGGCAGATGCGCTAGCATGAAAAAACGTTCGCTTCGCTTATAGGGGACTCGAACCTGTACCAGCAGGACAATGATCCTGAGCAAGGTTTCAAATGGCTTGGATGGAGGATCTCCTATTATAGACCTTTATGAATGGGAGCAACCGGTTGCAACCCAGGCTTCCACGCCTTCTCATTTGACTAGGTCGGGATCTTCCGGGCTCGCAGAAGTAACGTCCGGTTTCGCTGCTGCACTTGCAATCTTTCTGCTTTCACCTGGTATTTAAGGACATCAAAGACATGGACCCAGGGCCCAATAATGAGTCCTGAGAATACTACTTCCCACCTTGCCTGCTTTGATTCCTGTTTTGCCTGGCTACCCAGAATTCGGTTTGGAGTTAGGACTGTGCTCTTGATCTTCCCAATATTTTGCCTGGTTTGCCATTTTTTGGATTACCGTAAATTCCGGACTATAAAGCGCACCGGGATATAAGCCGCATCTGCTCTATTTAAAAAAAAAACCCAAAAAATTCATAAATAAGCCGCACCTGCATACAAGCCGCATCCGCTTTTGAATTGTAAATGTACATGTATGTACCTAAATAGATCCTTTCCTAACCTGTATTTTAACACGGTGTAACGGTGGACGCTGCACAGAGACGCGGAGATCCGGAATTCATACAAAACAGGATTTATTAGAATAAAGAACTCAGGAGACGCCGCTCATACGCTCATACAGGCTAGGGAGCCTTGCGCTCTGCGCGCCGTGGTACCGGGAGTACCGGAGACAAAGGTTAGGCATAAACATATATCGAGCGTCCGTGTCCGCGACACTAGGTATGTGCTACGAGCCCGGACGGGGATTGTAGAGTGAACCGGGCTTATATCGGGCGAGGGAAAATCAAGAACTGCTGAGGCTGTATTGTGTGTGTGCGTGTGTGTGTGTGTGTGTGTGTGTGTGTGTGTGTGTGTGTGTGTGCGTGTGTGCGTGTGCGTGTGTGTGTGTGTGTGTGTGTGTGTGTGTGTGGGGAAAAGAGCAGGGAGGAGAGAGAGCACTGAGCAGAAACTTTACTGATTAAAACGGGACAGAACCAAGAGAAAATAAGCGCTATTTACAGTATTTATCTTCATTTCTCCTGTGTGTGAAATCACGTCACCTTAACCTTGTAAAGATAGAGTTTGTCCTCCTTCTATCCGCTTCTACCCACTTATATCTGCTAAAGAGGAACTAGCGCATTCTTCTTCTTTGCATTTATTTTGTGTTAGTTTTGATTCTAATTCCGGTTAGAGCCCCTAACGGTCGGGAAAAAATCTGCAGAATAGCCGCACCTTATTATTAGCCGCATGGTTCAAAACCTAGGAAAAAAGTAGCGGCTTATAGTCCGAAATTTACGGTACATTTTTTTGTCCCCAAGGATGTTCTCTCACTTTGGACCATTTCTTGGACTGCTCTGTTCACCAGCCTCTGCTTGACAGACTATATACTTTCATCTGTTGGTTTTCTTTATTGAAGATTGCACTTTGTCAAACTCTCATTTGGGTCCTCCCTTCCGATCACCAACACTGAGAAAATAATCTGGCCCTGCGCAACTGACCAGCTAAATGAAGCTCTAGACAATCTACCCAGATGAACGAAATGTGTCCCCCTCAGAAAGATCCAATTTCCAGATGTTTTCGAAACTGTTACATGATGACAGGTCAAATGTCAAACCATATTGGAGATGAAACCTTTGAAGATAAAATGAGGCGAATATAAATAGCGCAGAATAAACCCTAAGAGACGCATGCTTCAAATCACACATCTGGAGTTTACACTTTGCCATTAAAACAACTGTTCGTTCCGAGTTTCAGCTCAGGAAGCTTTCTTCACACTGCATGTGGAATTGCTTAGCGAGATCTTTATATGCTTTTCAAACCCACTGGGAGTTTGCATCCGAAACGAGGTGCGGTGACGTGGATGTGTAACTGCAGCTAAACGAAATCCAGTATGGTTATGGGTTGAGTGGCATTGTTTTTTAAATGCAGGGAGATGTCCAGTCAGGTTTATTCTACAGGGACAAACCTTGTTCATATCTAACCATAACAATCGGACATGGCCAAGGTCAGGATAACCCTGATACCACTGGAACAAGTCAGGATGATACCCTGATATGGACTAACCAAACTCTCTAGTAATTAGCACAAAGACAGGAACACCACCCGAGACCAAAGGAGAACCAGTAAGAAAACAGTAGGGTAATCTACACCAAGCAAAACTAAGAAGATGCATACAAACTACTAAGAAAGACCAAGGTTCATTCCAATCTACATTAGACCAAGAACAAGACAGAACCAAGACCTATATCAACCACGGTCAGGACCAGACCAAGGCACATGACTACCAAGATGCATATCAACTAGGATGAGGAAAAGACACGTATCAGTCAGAAACAGGACTCCCATATCGACTCCCCTAGTAAGGACAAAAACACATACATTTGTGGCATTTGGCAGATGCCCTTATCCAGAGAAACTTACAACGGAGCAATTGAGGGTTAAGGACCTTGCTCAAGAGCCCACTAGCAGCAGCTTGGTGGTGCCGGGATTTGAGCCTGCGATCTTCTGGTCCGTAGGCAAACACCTTAACCACTGAGCAACCACCTCCCCCCATAGAAACCAAGATCATAATCAGTACAATACAAATATCAACCAGGCTCAGGGCAAGATCACGATCCAAACCAACCAACCACAATTCATATCAACCAGTACAAAATATTCATTCATTCATTCATCTTCTACCGCTTTATCCGATCTTCCCTCAGGTCAAGGGGAGTCTGTGTCTATCTCAGGCGTCTATGGGCATTAAGGCAGGATACACCCTGGATGGAATGCCAACCCATCATAGGGCACTCACACACACACATTCATACACTAGGGACAATTTTCCAAGGTGGCAATCAACCTACCGTGCATGTTTTTGGACCGGGAGGAAACCGGAGAACCCGGAGAAAAAACCCCGAGGCACGGGGAGAACATGCAAACCCCCCCACACACACATGGAATCGAACCCGGACACTGGTGGTGTGAGGCGAACGTGCTAACCACTAAGCCTCCGTCCCACCCAGTACAAAATATGAACCTATAAAACAATTAAGACCTGTAACAACCAGGATCGGCAGAAAACCAAGACAGCAACAAGGAACACAAGGACACACACCAAACAGGATTGCAGTTTGAAATCATTTAATCACACAATACTACCCCCCCCCATCTTTGTTTTTCATCAACTTCTATTTCACCTGAGAAATTGCAGCAGAAACATTTGTGGCAGAAAACCTAATTGTACAAAGTGAAAATCTTTATTAAATTTCCTGAGTTGTCAGACAACATGTTAATTTTTAAACTCACTGCAGAATCTGAGGGGATGTGAGGGGCCTGTTATAGAGGCTAATAGAATAGAATAGCCTTTATTTTTACCATACATACATTACAGCACAGTGAAAATTGGTTCTTCGCATATCCCAGCTTGTTTGGAAGCTGAGGTCAGGCTGCAGGGTCAGTCATGATACGGCATCCCCGAGCACAGAGGGTTCATGCCCTTGCTCAAGGACCTGAGGGTGACAGCTTGGTGATACCAGGGCTTGAACCCCCGACCTCCAGATCTTTAACCACTGAGCTACACCCATCCCTCTATTGGTATTATTGATAATGATATTATATTATAATGATGATGATATTAGGGTTTATAATGGGGATGCTTTTGGAGCTCATACTGGGCCTACTACTGGGGCAGACACTAGGGTTGGTATTGGGGCTGATAATGGGGATGATATTGAAGCTAATACTAAAGCTGGACAGGTGATAATATTGGGACTAATACCAGTAATGGGCTGGTACTGAGCCCAGTACTGGGCCTGCTGACATTGGAGTTGATACTGGGGTTCAGATTAGGGCTAAACCTGGACCTAGGGCTGGTAGTAGGGAAGATATTGGGGATGATACTGGTACTGGGGATGATACTGGGACATTTGGCAGACACCCTTATTCAAAGTGTTTTGCTGTTATCTTAGATATACAGCTGAGCAGTTAAGGGTTAAAGGCCTCGCTCAAGGGCCCAGCAGTGGCTCTTTGGTGGTGCTGGGATTCAAACCCAGGACTTTCTAATCAGAAGACCAACATATTGTTTTTCACATGAGAATTTGTTTTATTTGTTTCAGTTTATGTTATTTGGATCTGTTTCCATTTAAAGCTGTCTCACCTTTTGCAGAACTAAAATCGTGAAATAAATAAATGGCAAATGCATTTACCAGCAAAAGAAAAAAAAACACCCTACACGGGAAAACTGAATCTGAAATCCTACAGCGAAATCAATGCAAGGCTTTCTGAGAAGTTTAAAACAAACTTGGAGGCGAGTTGCAGTTCAAGGATGTTATTGTATCCACGGCATCTCGAGCCGGAGAAAGGGAGTCGATTTCCTGGGGTTGGAATTTATTGAACAGCTTAGAAGTGTGCCGCGTCATGGAGGGACTTCAGAGAGCGTACCAAAATAAATAAATAAATAAATAAATAAATAAATAAATAAATAAACAAATACACCCAAGAACACACACGTACACACACACACACACGGGTGCAAGAGGAAAAACTAACCCATCCGAGCAGAAGCCCTCGTGGCCAAACACAGCTTGACATAAATTTTCAGAGTGAACGAACACACCTGCCTGCTGTGAGCTCAGGCATAAACAGAAAAAATGCTGGGAGAGACTATTAATAATACAGTACACAATGTGCTTACAGCCATGTGTGTGTGTGTGTGTGTGTGTGTGTGTGTGTGTGTGTGTGTGTGTGTGTGTATACACTCAGCCATTGTCTGACATGGACATAAACATTACGGCACTGTAAAATACCCATAAAGCTCCACCACGGGGATGACGCATAAAATCAATACGCTCGCTTCGTTCTACAAATGTCACTTTAATGATTTTATTCAGCACCTTGGGCCAAGAACACTACAGACTGTGTCGCAAACACTGGAATTTATGTCTAGTTAGTTTTCCTACAAGACCATCTGCCATTTTGAGAAACATTACCTAGGCTACAATGCCAGTTTTTTATAACAAGACTGCTTGACAGAGTTTATGTTATCTTTGAAAATAAACGGTTGTGTTTGACAAGTCCAAGATGAGACGAAGACCCTTAAGCAATACAGCACGGAGGCCTGTACCTACTGAGACCAAAAACATCTGTGACAAGGACAAGAATGATACCGGAACCTACTGATATTAGGACAATACTTAGATATACACCAAATTAGACCAGGGTAACGCTGAGACCTGAACCTACTGAGACCAGCGCAACAGTGAGACCAGGACAAATCTAGGAACTACATTTAGTGAGACCAGCACAACACTGAGACCAGGACAACACTGGGACCTACACCTACTGAGACCAGGACAACATGGAAACCTCCACCAACTGAGACTAGAACAAGACTGAGACCAGGAAAAAACTGGGACTTATAGCCTATTGAGATTAGAACCTACACCTACTGAGACCCAAACAACAATGAGACCAGGACAACACTGGGACTTACAGCCTGCTGAGACCAGAGCAACGCTGGGACCAAAATCATCTGAGACCAGGACAAGAATGATACCTAAACCTACTGAGACTGGACAACACCTGGACCTACACCAAATGCAACACTGAGACCTGAATCTACTGAGACCTACATCTACTGAGACCAGAGCAACAGTGAGACCAGAACCACATGGAAACCTACACCTACTGAGACCAGGACAAATCTGAGATCTACACCTAGTGAGACCAGGACAACAATGAGACCAGAACAACACTGGGACCTAAACCTATTGAGTCCAGGACAACATGGAAACCTATAACAAATGAGACCAGAACACCACTGAGACCAGGACAACACTGGGACTTATAGCCTACTGAGACCAGAACATCACTGGGACCTACACCTTCTGAGACCAAAACAACATTGGGACTTATAGCCTACTGAGACCAGAACAACACTGGGCCCTACCCCGACTGAAACAAGAAACCAGGAGGACATGGACACCTACACCAACAGAGACCAGTATAACACTGAGACCTGTACCTACTGAGACCAGTATGGCATTGGTGTCTTTGCCAAACATGCAAAGACGAAATACCCGTACCAACTATGATTAAGACAAGACCAAGTCTCCAACTAACCAACACAGGGTGACAGTAGAGATCCATCCCAACTAGGGCCAATCCAGGAATCCTACGATTGATCGGCGTCACCTAGGTACAAAAATAAATTTAAACTACCGAAACTCAGCTGAGCTCAAATTGAGACCACTGAGACCATTTCACCCAATAATAAAGCTAATAATAACTATTCTCATGTGAATTAAGGTAAGACTAACACTCATAGACCTTCAGAGACCAAAAGATGATCAAGACCCATAAGGCGTAGGATCATTTAAAACTCAGATCAAGGCACAATCTAGTCACCAAGCCAGACCTCTGCCAACGACTGAGGTAATAGTAGACCAACGATGAGGTCATGGCCCAGCGTGTGGTCTCGGTGTGTTGCCAGATCCTGCGTTTAAACTGCACTCGAGCAGCAACTCATTATTCACTCAGACGCCCCGTTACGGGATCCCGAGCCTCCAGGAACTTCAAAGGAGAAATTTCTGCGGAGACATTTCACATTTACAAGCTTTCCTGCTTCTGGGTCAGAGCGGTCAATATTCCACCGGCACGCCACTTGACCTGAGCGCGCTTCACCCGCGTTGCATTTTGTTCAGGGTCTCTCATCTTCAAATGAGCCCCGATTAGCCGATTAGCATGCTAGCGGTCCGTAATACCGACATCGGAAGTAAAGTAGCAACCAGGGGCCGTTCTATTATTCATGCCGGGGCTTCGAGTTGCAGCTTTTTGACATGCTGAGAACGCAGAGGATGCGGAGAACGCCGCCTTTGATCTTACAGAGACAGATACGCAGAAACTGACTCCTCGACAAGTCCGAACACACATTAGCTATTGTTATTCTAGACACCGGATAGATATCACACACTATTCACACTCACACACACACACACACACACACACACACACACGACTGTGTTTAACCCTTATTCGTATTTTATTTCGCTCAGTTCTTCTAACACCTGCTCTTTTACAGAGGGCAGAATAAACACGTCTATAGGGTCAACAGAATTTGAATATGCAGATGAGCATGCTAATTGGCGCACCCGTTTTCATATACCACATTTTCAGACTTACAGCATTTTGGCAGACGCCCTTATACAGAGGAACTGACAACTGAGCAGTTGAGGGTTAAGGGCCTTGCTCAAGGGCCCACTAGTGGCAGCATGGTGGTGGTGGGATCCCCATGTACAGATAGCTTATGTGAAGAGAAATGC
>JACRUU010000018.1:23252358-23259858 GCA_030449085.1 Kryptopterus vitreolus | reverse complement strand
AAGTATCAAGTCGTTTTTATCCATTTACGGCTACGCTGTTTACAGGGAGGCGTCTCTGTTGACGCTTCAGGGTTCGTAACGTCTGACAGGGTAAAGCGTTCCTACGAAATGTAGCGCAGATACAAACGCGATGTGTTTGTCACTCGGTGTGTGTGTTTATTGGCGTTAATTGTTCTTCAAAGCGATCATGTATGTGTAGATCTTCCCCCAAGTGAATCCATGTGACATGACGCAACTTGCTAAGAAAGCATCTCCACATTCTCCTGTCTCTAACAGTAGCTCCTGCTCCGGCTCGACTCGTACACTGAACACCAAAGGAGCACCTGTCTGCTGATCTGGCCTCAGGCATGAAGCCCATGAGCAGTCCCAGGCTACACTACAAGGACGTCTGCAAGCATGACCTCAAGGTTTTTTGCGATCACTCCCTCTAGCATTTCACAGACATAAGCTCCAGAGGGCAAGAAGTAAAAATAAAAGGTCGTTTCATGACCTTCTCTGGACCAAAGCGATGCTGCAAGAAGGATAAGAAAAATCCACAGATTCCAGGAGGCAAAGAAAGCTTTCTCTACGAACTCCACCAGAACCACTTGATGCAACGATTGGATGCAGTCCAGGAGGCAAAGAAGTGTCTCTTCAACACATTCTCCAGAATAATCTGAAGCAGCAAGAAGAATACGAAGAGACCAAGCTTCCAGAAGACATGAATAATGACTTCTCCATGACTTCCAGCAGACCAACTTGATGCTTCCAAAAGGATAAGAAGAGTCCAAGGTGTCCAGACAGCAAGAAGCAAAGAAAGGTTATCCATGAGCACCTGCAGACCAAACTGAATCAAGAACGGTAAGAAAAGTCCAAGGCAGCCAGACAACAAGAAGTGAAGGTCTCTCCACGAGCGCCCCAAAACCAACCTGATACAGCAAGAAGAATAAAAAGAGTCCAAGGAGTCCATGAAGTAAGAAGTGAAGATAGGTTTCTCCATGAGTACCCCAGACCAACTTAAAACAATAAGACTAAGAAGAGTCCAAGGGATCCATGAGGTAAGAAGTGAAGAAAGGTCTCTCCATGAGCACCCCAAGACCAACCTGATGAAAGAAGACAAAGAAGAGTCCATGAGCCAAGAAGTGAGGAAAGGTCCAAGAAGACCAACTGAGACAAGAAAGGTCTGAGGTAAGAAGTGAAGAAAGGTCTCTCCATGAGTCCCCAAGACCAACTTGAAACAATAAGACTAAGAAGAATCCAAGGGATCCATGAGGTAAGAAGTGAAGAAAGGTCTCTCCATAAGCACCCCCAAGACCAACCTGATGCAGCAAGAAGACTAAGAAGAATCCAAGGGATCCATGAGGTAAGAAGTGAAGAAAGGTCTCTCCATGAGCACCCCAAGACCAACCTGATGAAAGAAGACAAAGAAGAGTCCATGAGCCAAGAAGTGAGGAAAGGTCTCTCCATGAGTCCCCAAGACCAACTTGAAACAATAAGACTAAGAAGAATCCAAAGGATCCATGAGGTAAGAAGTGAAGAAAGGTCTCTCCATAAGCACCCCAAGACCAACCTGATGCAGCAAGAAGACTAAGAAGAATCCAAGGGATCCATGAGGTAAGAAGTGAAGAAAGGTCTCTCCATGAGCACCCCAAGACCAACCTGATGAAAGAAGACAAAGAAAAGTCCATGAGCCAAGAAGTGAGGAAAGGTCTCTCCATGAGTCCCCAAGACCAACTTGAAACAATAAGACTAAGAAGAATCCAAGGGATCCATGAGGTAAGAAGTGAAGAAAGGTCTCTCCATGAGCACCCCAAGACCAACCTGATGAAAGAAGACAAAGAATAGTCCATGAGCCAAGAAGTGAGGAAAGGTCTCTCCATGAGTCCCCAAGACCAACCTGATGCAGCAAGAAGACTAAGAAGAATCCAAGGGATCCATGAGGTAAGAAGTGAAGAAAGGTCTCTCCATGAGCACCCCAAGACCAAACTGATGAAAGAAGACAAAGAAGAGTCCATGAGCCAAGAAGTGAGGAAAGGTCTCTCCATGAGTCCCCAAGACCAACTTGAAACAATAAGACTAAGAAGTATCCAAGGGATCCATGAGGTAAGAAGTGAAGAAAGGTCTCTCCATAAGCACCCCAAGACCAACCTGATGCAGCAAGAAGACTAAGAAGAATCCAAGGGATCCATGAGGTAAGAAGTGAAGAAAGGTCTCTCCATGAGCACCCCAAGACCAACCTGATGAAAGAAGACAAAGAAAAGTCCATGAGCCAAGAAGTGAGGAAAGGTCTCTCCATGAGTCCCCAAGACCAACTTGAAACAATAAGACTAAGAAGAATCCAAGGGATCCATGAGGTAAGAAGTGAAGAAAGGTCTCTCCATGAGCACCCCAAGACCAACCTGATGAAAGAAGACAAAGAAGAGTCCATGAGCCAAGAAGTGAGGAAAGGTCTCTCCATGAGTCCCCAAGACCAACCTATGCAGAAGAAGACTGAAGAATCCAGGTCTGAGGTAAGAAGTGAAGAAAGGTCTCCATGAGCACCCCAAGACCAACCTGATGAAAGAAGACAAAGAAGAGTCCATGAGCCAAGAAGTGAGGAAAGGTCTCTCCAACCCCAAGACCAACTGAAACAATGACAAGAAGAATCAAGATCCAGAGGTAAGAAGTAAGAAAGGTCTCTCCAAGAAGAATCCAAGGGATCCATGAGGTAAGAAGTGAAGAAAGGTCTCTCCATGAGCACCCCAAGACCAACCTGATGAAAGAAGACAGAAAAGTCATGAGAAGAAGTGAGGAAAGGTCTCTCCAAGTCCCCAAGAATCCAAGGGATCCATGAGGTAAGAAGTGAAGAAAGGTCTCTCCATGAGCACCCCAAGACCAAACAAAGAAAAGTCTGATGAAAGAAGACAAAGAAGAGTCCATGAGGTAAGAAGTGAAGAAAGGTCCAAGAAGTGAGGAAAGGTCTCTCCATGAGTCCCCAAGACCAACTTGAAACAATAAGACTAAGAAGTATCCAAGGGATCCATGAGGTAAGAAGTGAAGAAAGGTCTCTCCATAAGCACCCCAAGACCAACCTGATGCAGCAAGAAGACTAAGAAGAATCCAAGGGATCCATGAGGTAAGAAGTGAAGAAAGGTCTCTCCATGAGCACCCCAAGACCAACCTGATGAAAGAAGACAAAGAAAAGTCCATGAGCCAAGAAGTGAGGAAAGGTCTCTCCATGAGTCCCCAAGACCAACTTGAAACAATAAGACTAAGAAGAATCCAAGGGATCCATGAGGTAAGAAGTGAAGAAAGGTCTCTCCATGAGCACCCCAAGACCAACCTGATGAAAGAAGACAAGAAGACAAAGAATAGTCCATGAGCCAAGAAGTGAGGAAAGGTCTCTCCATGAGTCCCCAAGACCAACCTGATGCAGCAAGAAGACTAAGAAGAATCCAAGGGATCCATGAGGTAAGAAGTGAAGAAAGGTCTCTCCATGAGCACCCCAAGACCAACCTGATGAAAGAAGACAAAGAAGAGTCCATGAGCCAAGAAGTGAGGAAAGGTCTCTCCATGAGTCCCCAAGACCAACTTAAACAATAAGACTAAGAAGAATCCAAGGGATCCATGAGGTAAGAAGTGAAGAAAGGTCTCTCCATGACCACCCCCAGTCTAACCTGATACAGCAAGAAGACTAAGAAGAATCCTTGAGGTAAGAAGTGAGGAAAGGTCTCTCCATGATCTTTTCCACACCAACCTGATGTGGAGTGAGGGATAAGAAGATCCCAGGAGGCAAAGAACTGAAAAAAGGTTTCTCCAAGAATAATAAGAATAATCCAAAGAGTCCAGAATTGTTCAAACTGCCCTTTCGGTAGCAGTTCTAGCGGTCAGAGCTCAGACTCAGCCAGGAGGAGGCTGTTAAGGGCCTTGCTCAAGGGCCCTAAAAGCGACATCTTCTTGAAAATAGTGCTTAAACCCCCAACCATCTCATCCAGAGCCTTAACCATTGAGTTCTCACTTCTACTGAGTGGCAGAAATCAGGCTCCTCATTCCAGATTTGACTTGTCCACCAGAGGGGATACAGCGAGAGATACCTGCTACCCGTGATTAGTGCGTATTTGCTCTCTGGTTGCAAAAAACATCGATGAATAAAGGAGCATCGACTCCGCCCACCGTCTCTTTCATATCTACATAGAAAGTCTTTGTCTGTTTGTCCCTGCATGATCCCTTTTCAACCTAGGTTTAGTCTCGAGTCAGGATTGGGAAATTGACCGCACGTCCAAGCGAGCGAACTTCCTTTGTTTAACCCACATGCAGGAATTGTACACAAAGCCCTACCGAAAGAAAAGAAAAGAGAGAGAGAAAAAAGGGAGAAAAAAAATGTAAACAACAAGCCAATTCTCAAAGGTGTAGAAGTGAAGCCAGAGGTGAAGGGATGTAAATGCGCAAGTTTTTTATTTTTTTATTTTATTTTTATTTCTTTCTTTCTGCAGGAATCGTGCTCATTATCTGTAATAGGGGTCAAAGCACCGGCAGACACGGACTCCACACACAGATCCATTACGGAAGGTCGAAGCGAGGCAGGCAGAGGGCGAAAGAAACAAACTGGGAAAAGCGAGAGAGAGGAACGCGGGAAGGTAGCGAAGGCTAATCGCGGCATTATGAATATGACATTTTAAACTCGACCCCGGGTTAGACGGGTGTCAGGGCCTGTCGGAGATCGGCGGAGAGGAAGAACGCCGAGCAGCATGTATGATTACGCGCTTATTCTTCTACGCCGCTCTCTGTGTGTGCCTTTCTTCTCCATTTGTTCCCCTGTCGGAATACAAAGAGCCAATCAGGCTGATTCTTAAGCTCCAGACCAGAAACGTGAACACTATGTTATATATATTTATATATATGTTAATTTTAATATATATAAGATAGAGTTGCTATATATATATATATATATATATATATATATATATATATATATATATATATATATATATATATATATATATATATATTAGGGCTGTCAGTCAATACAACTATTTAATCACATTTAATTGCATAGAAACTTTTGCTGTGTTTCCACAAAGATGGATGAAAGCTTTTTTTAACACACACACACACATTATATATATGGTCAAAAGTATTGGGACACCTAGCTTTTCCAGCTGTAGTTCTCAAAGACATCTTTGGAGGTATTAAACTATGATTAAGATATTGCCAAAAGTGTGTCACACTCACACACGAAAATCAATTCTGGAATTGGATACTTAAGTTTAAGGATAGGATACTTGTTATTAAATTTAAAGTGACCAATTCCTGGGTTTATTTTGTTTTCCCCACTCAGCAATCTGCTAGGACCTTCCGGGTCGTCCGTTCTGCCAGGACCTTATGTTGTAATCTAATCATTGGTTTATAAGACGGACTGCGGGAAGCGCTGAAAAGTGTGGCTTCACTTTGTAAACACTGAAGACAATATTGTAATAAACGAATACGCTGAGGGTTGCTATGTCTACAGTTGCTTTCAGCGTTTGGAATTGAAACTGGGAATCGATACGAATCGGGAATTGATGAGGTGAATCGTCCCAGTTGAAATGATTCCGAACCATAATAACAACCGAGTGGATGTTTCTCTAGATCGCGACAGGATTTTGTGGAGATTCAAGCAGTACCAAGGGTGTTTGGAAAGTCACGTATTGATATACCAGTCATCTACTTTATAGCAGGAGATGATTCACTCCAGATCGTCACTGGAGATGGCTATTGGTCTCTGGACCAGAAGGTCACACGTTCATATCCCACCACCAAGGTATCCATAGGTGAATCATTAACGTGTAGCCGTCCCCTAACCCTCAGGTTGGGGCTTGAATGGCTCCTTGCATTGCTTTCGGCGCATTGCTTTCGGTCTCCTCCGATGCAAAAGTGAAAAAAACTAGCATGCTATAAACTAATCTACCACTAATGGGCCCTTGAGTAAGGCCCTCAATAACCCTCAATTGCTCAGTTGTAAATCGGATCTGTGAAAGAGCCGTGAATAAAACGTTTGCCGGAATAGCATCGGCATGCTGTGGTAGGTTTGCGTCTCCCAAAGGTCTTTAGAAGATCTAGACTAGGAGAACTCATGGAAAGCAGACCTTCATCATCATCATGCTGAAACATTTACATACATTTACAACATTTGACAGACGCCCTTATCCAGAGCGACTTACAACTGAGCGACTGAGGGTTAAGGGCTCAAGGGCCCACTAGTGGCAGTTTGGTGGTGGTGCGGTTTGAACCTGCGATCTTCCGGTCCAGAGTCCAACACCTTAAACACTGGGCTAACACACTCCAACGAACAAGTTTGGGGTCTCCTAGTTCACGTAAAGGGAACCTTCCATGGTGCATCCAAAGACTTTAAATGAAGGAAGTTTGGCGAAGGAGCATCTACGGGTGGAAAAGACAGCATGGTGTCTGAACAGTTTAACAAGGATATTCTGACTGGGATTTTGTTTTTTGTTTTTTTGTTTGTTTGTTTGTTTGTTTGTTTTTCTTTATCCCGAGTGTATAATTATGAGTGATCAGTTTTATGTCAGTAATGTTTATTTTGGTGCTTTTGTTTGTGTGTGTGATTTTATTGCACGCTGTGAAAGAAAAAAGCGAGGCCCAGAGAGAAGAAGGAAGAAAGACAGGTGCATTATGTACCAAAAAAAAAAAAAAAAGGAAAAACCCGAAAATAAATAAATAAATAAATAAATAAAAAAAAGAACGCCGGCGACGCTGACACTTGTGACATTTCTGTTACAGTGCGAAGGGAACGCCGAGCGCTAAGTGTTTTCAAACAGCCAATTACACGCCGAGGAATCAATTCCGGTAAGCGAAACGTGCAAAATAAATACGGTGTAGTGTGTGACATAGTGTAGGCTTAACAGATCCACAAACAGTCATCAAACACACACACACACACACACATACGAACACAACACACACACACACACATTGTGAAAAAAGACCGAAAGATCCATAATGTGTGTGTCAGAAAGCAGAAATGGTGTTCACAGCGCCACGGGGAGCCAATAAATTGGTCCAGCTGGAATTGTGAGAGACGTTCGGTTGTCAGGAATGTCAGCTGTGTCTCTGCACTCGCCTCAGACGCTCCGAGTCCAAGAGCCTGAGCCATTTTTATTTCATTATCTATCAAAAATTGAACCAGAACTGAAACGTGGACAGTTTCTTCCCCGGAACATGCGCGAGGACGAGGACAAGGACGAGTGCTGAATTCTTCATGTATAAAACCTTTTTATTATCATTGTTATTATTATTATTATTTTATTTTTTATTTTTTATTATAATTATTGTTATTTCTTTCTTTCTTTATTATTATTTATTTATATTTATTATTATTATTTCTTCTATATTTATTTGATTTATTTATTATTTTTTATTATCATTATTATAATTTCTTTATTCATTTTCTTTCTATATTTATTATTTTTGGTTATCATTTTTATGCTTATTTTTTTTTTTATTATTATTATTATTATTATTATTATTATCTTTTTTCAGTCAATT
>JACRUU010000018.1:23187358-23247358 GCA_030449085.1 Kryptopterus vitreolus | reverse complement strand
ACTTTAAAGTGCGAGAGAAGATGGTTTTGTGTTTCCATCAGTTACTGTACTGCAGCTGGAGCGGCAGCTAATCACCCACGCAGACGTGGCCTGCATCCAAACCCACCACGGAGCTTTACAGAACGCTCGCAACTTCTCATCCCAACACTTACTCCATCAGACACGCCCTCTGTGTCGGAGGACACACTAATTACAATCCTGCATCCTGTCCATTAACCACCAGCTTTCCTCATCCAACAGGAACATGCAGGTGGAACGTTCGGGAATAACATCCCAAAGGAGCGATTTGCACGATTAGATATACCAATCAGACTTTCAGGAGGTCAGAAGGTCATGAGTCCACCACCACCAAGAAGCAACTCATGGGATCTTCAGAGAGGACCTTACACCTCTAACTCAGATCATTTGAGATGTTCACGAGATGAGCATCTAGACCAGGGGATGGGCAAACGGCCCTTTGTTCCTTTTAATCCGGCCACTCTATAGATTGATACAGAATTGTCCTGTAATTGCCTGACTTTCCACCGGGTGGCGCATTAGGCACGGTGATACATCGAGTAATAACTTTTTTTAAATGTATTTTATTTTACGTACTTTATTGATCCCTTGAGGGAAATTCTTTTTTCCTTGCATATCCCATATGTTTGGAAAATGGGGTCAGAGCGCAGGGACAGTCTTGATATGGCGCCTCTGGAACACAGAGGGTTAAGGGCCTTGTTCAAGGGCCCAAGGGTGGCAGCTTGGCAATACTGCAGCTTGAACCCCGATCTTCCAAGCAGTAGCCCAGCGTCTTAAACCACTGAGCCACACCGTCCTAATGAATTAATTAATGCATTTTATATGCTTATGTTTTATATGTATGAATCAACTTTTTATTGAATTGATTTTAGATTCATTGAATTGACTTCACTTGACTCATTCAAATTCATTAAATTGATTTTAAATTAATTCAATTTAATTGACTTGAATTGAAATGAATTAAATGGATGACTTGGAATGAAATAAAACTGACTTGCATCGAATTGAAGTCAATCAAATTGAATTGAACTGAATTGAACTTCATTTAATCGAAATGAATTTAACGGAATTGAACTGAATCAAACTGAATTTAATTTAACGGAACTGAACTTAACTGAGCTGAAGTGAACTGAATTGAATTGAACTGAATTGAATTGAACTGAATTGAATTGAATCAAACAGGGTTTTTCTCCGGGTTCTCCGGTTTCCTCCCCGGTCCAAAAACATGCACGGTAGGTTGATTGGCACCTTGGAAAATTTGTCCCTAGTGTATGAATGTGAGTGTGAGTGTGTGTGTGTGTGTGTGTGTGTGTGTGTGTGTGTGTGTGTGTCCTGCGATGGGTTAGCATTCCATCCAGGGTGTATCCTGCCTTAATGCCCATAGACGCCTGAGATAGACACAGACTCCCCGTGACCCGAGGGAAGATCGGATAAAGCGGTAGAAAATGAATGAATGAATGATGAAATCAAACAGAATTGAATCGAATTGAACACAACTGAATCAAACTGAACTGAATTGAATCGAGCTGAATTGAACAGAGTTAAATGCAGATCGACGACATCGTCTACAAATTGATGGCAGGACAGCAGGTGAAAGAAGCACAGGTAGTGAAGCACAGGTGGCACCTCTCTAGCACCCTCTTCAGGCTGACACGAAGCGAGGAGCTGAATCTTTCCGAACGGATCGTTGCGCGAACATGCCGTGAACACGAGATCTACAGGTGTATAACGCTGAAGATGTTTTTGCCCCATGCGGGTCTCCATTCCGCCTGCACACGGCAATAACGTAGGCGTCTCTGCCGGGCAACTCCTCCGAACGTGATGAAGACGGTCCGCGTCCAATCGTTCCCGGCGTCCCGCCGAGAACCTTCTCCGGTCTCTTCTAATATCTTTAAACCTCGTGTGAATGAAATGCTCTTCTCATTAATTACCAGATGCGGCAGAATCCCACTCCTGTGTTTCTAACACACTGATTTATCGGAGCCCGAGACGAGACGAGACGCGAGGAGAGAGTGAACGAGGCCTGATTTCCCTGTACACAAGCAGTGTGTGTGTATGCGCGCGCGCGTGTGTGTGTGCGTTTGTGTGTTGTGTGTGCGCGTGTGTGTGTGTGTGCTGTAGGTTGAAATTAATCACAATGACACTCGCATTGAAATACAGCAGCTGTGCGGGAAAATCTCCATCGCAACCAAAGACTCCTAACAAACATCTAATAAAGGTTCTGACCTGAAGCCACCTGGAAGAACCTAATTACAGGGGAAATAAATAAATAAATAAATAAATAAATAAATAAATAAATCGCTCGTTGGATGGTTATGCGTTTTCTCCGGGTGTACGTCAAACCTTTTAACGGCGGAGGAGCTTCGAAAAAAGAGGCGGGACTTTTTTAAAGGTTTCAGGTTTGTGTTGTGTGTGTTGTCTTGTGTGTGCACTGTAATGTGTGTGTGTGTTGCGTATATATATATATATATATAGTTTCCTGCAGTATGTTTTTGCGTAGTGTTGCGTGTGTGTGCTTAGTGTAGTGTGGTGTGTGCATTATGTTGTGTATGTGCTTATTATAGAGTTGTGTGTGTGTCTGTGTGTGTGTGCTTATTGAGTTCATGGTGTGTGTTTGTGTGTGCTTGTTATAGTGTGTGTGTGCATTATGTTGTGTGTGTGTGTGCTTATTGAGTTCATGGTGTGTGTGTGTGTGTGTGTGTGTGTGTTATAGTGTTTGTGTGTGTGTGTGTGTTTGTTTGTGTAGTGTTGTGTGTGTGTGTGTGTGTAGTGTTCTTGTGTGTGTGTGTGTGTGTTAGTGTAGTGTGGTGTTTTATGTTGTGTGTGTGTGTGCTTATTGAGTTCATGGTGTGGGTGTGTGTGTGTGTGTGTGTGTGTGTGTGTTTGCTTTGTGTAGTGTTGTGTGTGTATGCTTATTATAGTGGTGTGTTTGTGTGTGTGCTTATTGAGTTCATTGTGTGTGTGTGTGTATGTGCGTGTGTGTGTGTGTGTGTTTGTGTGTGTGTAGTGTTGTGTGTGTGTGCATAGTGTAGTGTAGTGTGTGCTTATTATAACGCTGTGTGTGTGTTTGTATGTGTGTGTGTGTGTGCATGTATGTATGTGTGTGTGTGTGTGTGTGTGTGTGCTTATTTAATGTTGTGTGTGTGTGTTTGTATGTGTGTGTGTGTGTGCTTATTATTGTGTTGTGTGTGTCTGTGTGTGTGTGCTTATTATAGTGTTGTGTGTGTGTTTGTATGTGTGTGTGTGCTTATTTTAGTGTTGTGTGTGTGTGTCTATTATAGTGTTGTGTGTGTTTGTTTGTATGTGTGTGTGTGTTTGTGCTTATTATAGTGTTGTGTGTGCACTGCTGCTGTGTATTTATGATTCATGTGCTCGTCAGTGTTCACTCAGCACCTTCCTAACACTCGTCTTTTCTCTTTCTCTCCATCATCTCTCCATCATTCTAGACCTGCTGAATCCTCCTTCCTCCTACGTCTCCCTCTCTTTCATCTTCTTATCAACCTTCATCCGCTCATATTCCCCTTTATCACTTCATTTTCCTACATCCCTTTCTCTCACCCCCTCTCTCCATTTCTCTGCTCGGTCCATCTTTTCCTCATCTTGCTTTCATTCTTTCACATTCCTGATTACATCTGCCTCTTTTTCTTTCTGTACTCCCTCCTTCCTCCCTTTTCCATATTACAATCTCTTTTTCCTATCTTTCTTTCTTCCAAATGAAATGTTCTTTTTGTTTTCTTTCTTTCTTTCTTTCTTTCTTTCTTTTTTCCTCCTTATTCCTAATTACATGCCGTTCTTTCTTTTTTTTTCTTTCTTTTTCTTTCTTTCTTTCTTTCTTTTTTTTTTTTTTCCTTTTTTTTCCCTTTTTTTTTCCCCCTTTTCCGCCTTTTTATTTTTAGTCTTTTTCGTTTCTTTCTTTTTTTTCTTTTTCTTGCCCCTTTCTTATTTTCTTAATCTTTCTTTTACTGCTCGTTTCTTTCCTTTCTTACGTTTGCTCGTTCTTTTTTTTTTTCTTTTTCTTTCTTTTTTCTTTCTTTCTTTCTTTCTTTTCCTGTTTACACAATTTACTTGTCACTTTTCCATCTTCCTCTATTCTTCTTTACTTTCCTTTTTTTCCATCATAATCACAGTATATCACGCCCTGTCATTTTTCCTTCTCTCCTATTTTTTCTCCACTTTTTCTCTCTCATCCGTCTCTTTCCCTTCCCTCTTCTCGCACGAGTACCTGCAAAATTCTACCATCTCTCTCCCGTCCCTCCTTTTTCCCTCTTTTCCTCTGCCCTTTGCTCTCTCTCACAGCATTTTCTTACCTTCTATTTTCTTCTCTCCTCTGTCAATTCTCTGCTCGTTCCCTCGTTTCTCCTACTGAGGAACGGCATCCGTCCCTGCACCCCTATTTCATCCTTTTCTCTCCTCCTCTCAACATCCTTCTTTTCCTTCCCTTTACCTTTCCGCTTATCCTACATTCAAGAACTCTCAGGAACTGCTACAGTATTCCATCCATCCTCTCTCTCTCTCTCTCTCTCTCTATCACTCTCCCTCTTTTTCATCCCACCATCAGGAGCAATACTTCAGCTGCTCCATCTTTTTACTTGTTCCCTTCTTCCGTATGGCTTCCAGACTCCGTGCTGATCCAGGAGACTCTCTGAAACACTTCTCCGTTATCATCCCTCTTTCCTCTTTCAGTTTTCTCCACCATTCCTCAGTCCTTGTCTGTTTACCTATTCATCTCTCCTTCTTCACGCCCAAGAGCATTCTTTCACCTCTCTCTCTCTCTCTCTATCTTTTCTTCTACTCCCTTCCCTCCTCCTCTATCATATCTCCATCTTCCCTCCTCTCGCACGCGCCCGGCTTCCCCCTTGCCGCGGCGCTCCGTCCGCCGCCTCTTCACCTCTTTTCCCTCTCATCATCGCTCCTTTAATCGTTTCCCCTTGCCCTCTTTTACTTCCCTCCATCCTCTCATCCATGTGTTCTTCATCCTTTCCTCTCCTCCTCCTCTCTCCGTCCTCACAAACTTGCCACTGTGTCACTTCAAACAAAACAACCAACAAAAGCGCACTTACATAATCAGCTCCCGGAGCTCGTCTGGGGGAAACTCCGTTATCCCTTCTTCAGTCCCTCTTTCATCCCGCCGTTATCCCTCCATCACGTTCCTCAGAAACAGGAGGATGAAATTAAGTGCGAGCAGCGGAGGGCGAGCGGCGTCCCTCTTTCTCCCTCTCTCGTGTGTGAGAGATGCTTCCAACAGCGAGTGCCGCTACTGTGTGTGTGTGTGTGTGTGTGTGTGTGTGTGTGTGTGTGTGGTAGAGAGAGAGAGAGAGAGATATCGTAAGAGTGTGAAGGAGAGAAAGACGGAGGGAGAGAGAGAGAGAGAGAGGGGAGAGGCTGGAGCTGAGGATGCTCGGATATGTGTGTGTGTGTGTGTGTGTGTGTGTGTGTGTGAGACAGTACACGTCTCTTAGGGAAAATCACACACACACACACTCACACACTTGTGCTGCTCTTCACACACATCTGCTCCTCTTACTAAACTCATCGGCTGAGAGGGAGGATTCCGGTTTCCCAGCAGCCCCACTCCAAAGGACTAATACACACACACACACACACACACACACACACACACACTTGTCTTTGTTCCGTGTCACCGCTTCATTTTCTTTTAATCTCTTCGACTCCCTCCCTCTTTTTTGTCCACTTGTTCTTTCCCTCCTTCTTTACATCCGTTGGCTACACTGACACACACACAAACACACACACACACACACACACACACACACACACACATTTTCATTCATTTCATTTGTAATATTTTTTCCATCCTAATCTAAGATTGTTTATGTATAATGTGTATTGGAGTGTGTGAGTACATAGGTGTGTGTGTGTTTGTTTGTGTTTGTATGTTTACAGTTTGATGGAGTGTGTAAAGGTATTTAGGTGTGTGTACAGAGCGAGTGAGTGTTAGAAAGTGTGTGTGTGTGTGTGTGTGTGTGTGTGTGACAGAGAGAGAGACTGTGTGTGTCTGTGTGTATGTGTGTGAGGGAGTGTAGGATTGTTTGTAGAGTGTGTGTGTGTGTGTTTGTGTGTGTTGTGCTGGAGTGTTTGTAGTGTGTGTAGCTGTTTTAGTAGTTTGTATAATCACCCCTATACACTCTATAATCACTATATACTCACTATAATCACCCCTATATAATCTATAATCACCCCTATATCATCTATAATCACTCTATACTCACTATAATCACTCCTATATCATCTATAATCACTCTAGATCCACTATAATCACTCTTATACTTGCTATAATCACTCTATACTCACTCTAATCACCCCTATACCCTCTATAATCACCCATATACCATCTATAATCACTCCATACTCAATATAATCACCCATATACCCTCTATACTCAATATAGTCACTCATATACCCTCTATAATCACTCTAGATCCACTATAATCACTCTTACACTTGATATAATCACTCTATACTCACTATAATCACCCACATACTCTCTATAATCACTCTATACTCACTATAATCACCCCTATACCCTCTATACTCACTATAATCACTCATATACCCTCTATAATCAGTCTAGATCCACTATAATCACTCATATACTTACTATAATCACTCTATACTCACTATAATCACTCCTATACCCTCTTTAAACACTCTATAGGTCACTATAATCACCCCTATATCCTCTGTAAAAACTCCTATACCCTCTATAAACACTCTATACTCACTATAATCACCCCTATGTCCTCTATAATCACTCTATACTCAATATAGTCAGCTCTATACGCCTTGAATGATCCTATTCTCCCTATAATCATACATATATCCATATAATCACCCTATATTTATTTTAATCACCCCTCTACCCCTTATAATTACTTTGTACTCCCGATAATATCCCTATACTCACTACAATCCCATATACTCCACATAATCACCTCTATACTCTTTACTCCTCCATACTCCTTGCTCTTATTCACTCTTTCAGTAATGATGGCTGTGGGCTTTGGGTTGCGTTTTTACACTTTGCTTGAATCATAGCCAGATGTGTTCTTTTTTATTACACAAAAGTGCTGGAAATGTAGCTTTTAGCACATTATTTCACACATTATTCACTCCTCTCCATCTGTGCCGGGTCCCCAATTTCGAGAGCTAAAAAAAACAGGTACTATTTAAATCTTAACCACTTTTCGGGTTTTTGAGAAAAAATTCTCTGCTTATTCAGCAGCACATTTTATAACCCTCTAAAGCCCAGAGAGACCCTGCCGAGTTTTACACAGCGGACCAGAAGAAAACCCGAATCATCTACGTGGCTTCTGAGCTTCTGGCTTCAGTGTGCCATGAGGATTTACACCTCCGCTCTAGAACCGAACACGTTTCTTATTTATTTTTCCTGCAATGCTTTACACTCGCTCCATCATTCTGCTAATGAAGAGCATCCAGGCTGGATAATAAGCCGAGTTTGATGCGAAAGATCAGGAGAGCCATTAAAGCATGCAGAGTCCTCGCTAATCACCGTCTCGTCATGTGGTAAATAATCCCTCCGACGTTTCTTATTTACTTGTAACTGCACAAAAACCGCCTGAATTGCGACTGGTCAGAAGGTCTGGGAGCAGCTACAGGATAATAATGAGTTTATTCTTAAAGGTTCTCGTTTCCATGGTAACAGGTAGCTCTCTAGGTACAGGGGAAAAAAGTGTGTAGTTGTTTTCCCCTTTGTTATTCATTTAAAGTTCGTAGAAGGAGTCTCCAGTGTCAGAGGTAATCCTGAAACGTCAGTACGAAACTGTAATACCTTCAATACCTCTAATACCTCTATTCCACCTATAATCACCATATAATCCCTATAGTCACACATAGTCTCCCCATAATCACCTATATACTCCCTACATTCACCCCTACACCCCCTATAATCACTCCTACACTCCTTATAATCACCCATATTCCACCTATAACATCCATATAGTCCCTATAATCATCCCTATACTCCGTACATTCACTTTTATTCCACCTATAATCACGATATAGTCCCTACAATCACTCCCTATAATCACCCCTATACTTCATATAATCACCCCTATACTCCATATAATCATTCCATTCCATGTGTAATCACCATATAGTCCCTATAAATCACACCCAATAATCACCCCTATACATCATATAATTACCCCTATACTCATTATACTCATCCCATTCCACCTATAATCACAATATAGTCCTTATAATTACCCCTATACGCCCTATATTTACCCCTATTAACTCCCTATAATCACCCCAATACTCCCTATAATCACCCTAATACTCTCTTTAATCACCCCTATACTCCTTATAATCACCCCTATTCCCCCTATAATCTCCATATAGTACCTATAATTACCCCTATACTTTCTATAAAAACCCAAATACTCCCTTTACTCACTCTATACTCCCTGTCATCAACAATATACCACCTTTAGTCACTTTATATTCCCTATAATCACCCCTAAACTCCCTAAAAATACCATATAGTCCCTATAATCCCCCATACTCTCTATAATCACCCATCTACCCCTATAATTAACCCTATACTCCTTACAAGCACCTTTACACCCCCGGTGCGTTTTCTGTGAAGAGTGGTTTATGTAAAGCTCTTGGAAGGAGTTTTCAGTGTCAGACGTAACCCTGGAACTTCAGGAAAATGCCGTTTACACTTCCGACAACAAATTTATGAGAAAGAAGGCATTAATTACCCAAGAGTTAAACTCTTAACTTGCCAGACTGCTGGGATACCAGGTCAAAAGGTTAACATTGTGAGTAGGTATTAATGCAGCGTTTTTTTGTTTGTTTGTTTGTTTGTTTGCCTTAATAGAGACAGCACAGTATTGTCTGCTATAATTACACAACTAAGTTGTTGTTTTTATTGATTTTTTTTTTCCATTTCCATTCCACAAGGGTGCACCATAAACGCACTCAGGAGTTATCCTATATAAAAAAAATATCCAGCATTCAGCATGTTTATGGGACCTTCTGACCCCATTTTCAGTCAGCTTATTGACTTAAAGTTTTGCCTCCCATAAGTATCTGTGCCCAAAATATAACATAATATGTTTTATTCATTCCGGACGAAAGATTTTTTTTTCAGCGTGTTGACGACGCCAGCCGGACCAGGACATTTATAAAGCAGTGCGTAGGCTAATATGGAGAAAGAACCTCTTCACACACACACACACACACACACACACACACACACACACACACACACCAACACGCTAAGCCATTTATCAGCCTGCTGAAGGAAGAGTGCATTTGTAACACTGCAGTTTATAGAGTGACCCACTTAGCCTACAAATGCGTAACGTTCGCCATCGGAAGCTGTTTAATTCTTATTCAATTACATTCAGCAGATTTTTAAAAGTACACCATTTTTTTTGCAGAACAGCTTAAGTGCAATTCTGAAATGATTGAAAATTACAGGATGGCATATTAATTAAAAAACAAATCCAAGTGGACAACTTGACCTTACGCACTACAGGATCTTTATAAGCTGGACTGGACACCAGACCAGCGCAAAAACTTTACACCATGAATACATTTTTCCTTTCCAAAATCAGATTTGGTGAACAATTAAATGAACAAGTTATTTCAGAGATGCACAAGATAAGGCATAACATTGTACCATCATGAAAGGTGAAGGCATTCACAACATATATTCATTCATTCATCTTCTACCGCTTTATCCGATCTTCCCTCGGGTCACGGGGAGTCTGTGCCTATCTCAGGCATTTATGGGCATTAAGGCAGGATACACCCTGGATTGAATGCCAACCCATCGCAGGGCACACACACACACACACACAATCACACACTAGGGACAATTTTCCAAGGTGCCAATCAACCTACCGGGCATGTTTTTCGGACCGGGGGAAAACCGGAGAAAAAAACCTCCTGAGGCACGTGACACACATGACACACACACATGACAGGAATCGAACCCGGACCTTGGAGGTGGTAGGCGAAAGTGCTAACCACTGAGCCACCGTGCCCCTCAACAACATACAAACCGGATTCCAAAAAAGTTGGGACACTATACAAATGGTGAATAAAAACTGAATGCAATGATGTGTAGGTGCCAACTTCTAATATTTTATTCAGAATAGAACATAACACACGAAACAAAAGTTTAAACTGAGAAAATGTACCATTTTAAGGGAAAAATATGTTGATTCAGAATTTCATGGTGTCAACAAATTCCAAAAAAGTTGGGACAAGGACATTTTCACCACTGTGTGGCATCTCCCCTTCTTTTTACAACACTCAACAGACGTCTGGGGACAGAGGAGACCAGTTTCTCCAGTTTAGAAATAGGAATGCTCTCCCATTCTTGTCTAATACAGGCCTCTAACTGTTCAATCGTCTTGGGCCTTCTTTGTTGCACCTTCCTCTTTATGATGCGCCAAATGTTCTCTATAGGTGAAAGATCTGGACTGCAGACTGGCCATTTCAGTACCCGGATCCTTCTCCTACGCAGCCATGATGCTGTGATTGATGCAGAATGTGGTCTGGCATTATCTTGTTGGAAAATGCAGGGTCTTCCCTGAAAAAGATGACGTCTGGATGGGAGCATATGTTGTTCTAGAACCTGAATATATTTTTCTGCATTGATGGTGCCTTTCCAGACATGCAAGCTGCCCATGCCACACGCACTCATGCAACCCCATACCATCAGAGATGCAGGCTTCTGAACCGAGCGTTGATAACAACTTGGGTTGTCCTTGTCCTCTTTGGTCCGGATGACATGGCGTCCCAGATTTCCAAAAAGAACTTCGAATCGTGACTCGTCTGACCACAGAACAGTCTTCCATTTCGCCACACTCCATTTTAAATGATCCCTGGCCCAGTGTAAACGCCTGAGCTTGTGGATCTTGCTTAGAAATGGCTTCTTCTTTGCACTGTAGAGTTTCAGCTGGCAACGGCGGATGGCACGGTGGATTGTGTTCACTGACAATGGTTTCTGGAAGTATTCCTGAGCCCATTCTGTGATTTCCTTTACAGTAGCATTCCTGTTTGTGGTGCAGTGTCGTTTAAGGGCCCGGAGATCACGGGCATCCAGTATGGTTTTACGGCCTTGACCCTTTCTCACAGAGATTGTTCCAGATTCTCTGAATCTTTGGATGATGTTATGCACAGTTGATGATGATAGATGCAAAGTCTTTGCAATTTTTCGCTGGGTAACACCTTTCTGATATTGCTCCACTATCTTTCTGCGCAACATTGTGGGAATTGGTGATCCTCTACCCATCTTGGCTTCTGAGAGACACTGCCACTCTGAGAAGCTCTTTTTATACCCAATCATGTTGCCAATTGACCTAATTTGTGTTAATTGGTCTTCCAGCTCCTCGTTATGCTTAAATTTACTTTTTCCAGCCTCTTACTGCTACTTGTCCCAACTTTTTTGGGATTTGTTGACACCATGAAATTCTGAATCAACATATTTTTCCCTTAAAATGGTACATTTTCTCAGTTTAAACTTTTGTTTCGTGTGTTATGTTCTATTCTGAATAAAATATTAGAAGTTGGCACCTACACATCATTGCATTCAGTTTTTATTCACCATTTGTATAGTGTCCCAACTTTTTTGGAATCCGGTTTGTATATATATATATATATATATATATATATATATATATATATATATATATATATATATATATATATATATATATATTATATATAATTTTAGAGCTTAAAGGGTGTATGATTGTCTAAAAATAAGGTTTAAAGCGTGCAATGACAATAAACATCTCCCACAATGCATGTGATAATGTTACCCACGAAGTGTGACGGCATCCCGCCACTAGAGTGCAGTATATCCCACAACAGCGTTTACAGAGGATGATTTTTCCAACGAGCAGAATTGCGAAATTTATATCCCAAAATGTCCAAGAAGAGAAAAAATTTCATATAAATGGAAGGCACTTCCAAGAGTGAACACATGCTTCAAGGAGAATAAGTGCTATGCATTTTGTGTTATGAGGCGGCGTCGCTCATCAAACACTACATACTGTCTTATAGTTATAACTGGCAATTCAAAGGCCCACCATAATGCTGATATGGCCCACGGTGACCATGAGTTTGACATAAATCATCCGAACACCATGTTTCCACACGGATGCTTTTAATTGCTGGATTTGATTTTAGACTCGGCACATCATTAAAACAAGATTTTAAAAAATCCCTGGAGTTTATTATTATTATTATTATTATTATTATTTTATATCTGAGTAAAGAAAGGGCATTGTGGATAAATGTTTTGTATTTATTTAACAGAGATTGACATTGATCTTGCTAATAGTCATTTAAAAAATGCAGTACTGAAATATATATATATATATATATATATATATATATATATATATATATATATATATATATATATATATATATATATATACACAACACTGTGCATCACACACATACAGAACAGGGTCCAGATTAAAAAGAGAGACCATGTGTGTGTGTGTGTGTGTGTGTGTGTGTGTGTGTGTATGTGTGTGAGAGAGAGAGAGACAGCTATTCCAGCTCTTTAAAGAGATGAGGAACACCCTTGTATGTGAGATACTATAAAGGCAGTATAATTCACTCAGGCTGTATATAAACACTCCATTAGGTGTGTGAAATCACACCCAGCTTCCTGTGGGCTCCTGCTCGGTGTTCTCCATCACCGAGTGTGTACTTCATGTCCCCTCAATTAGCCTGGGTGATTATTCCCTCGGCGCTCAGTGTGTAAGACGTCTTCGGCAGCCCCACGCAAAGGGGATAAATAGCCGGATTTAAACAGCGATTTACAGCTTACGCCATGTGACTCCCTTTCTTATGTTTTTTAATAAGTCACCTGTCTTTCACAGTCACATGATGTCATCACACCACACCACAAGAATAAAACAAAATTGAGGTGTCGGGATGCACCAGTCTCCTGCCGAGGCCGTCACCGAGTACCAGTCTCCTGCCGTGGGTGTCGCCGAGCATCAGTTTCCTGCCGTGGGTGTCACTGAGCACCAGTCTCTTGCCGTGGGTGTCACCGAGCACCAGTCTCTTGCCGTGGGTGTCGCCGAGCACCAGTCTCTTGTGGTGGGTGTCGCCGAGCACCAGTCTCTTGATGTGGGTGTCACCGAGCACCAGTCTCATGCCGTGGAAGTTACCTAGCATCAGTCTCCTGCCAAGGGCGTTGCTGAAGGCATCAGCGAACACAACTCTCCTGCCGAGGGCATCGTCCAGCACCAGTCTCCTGCCAAGGCCATCGGCAAAGGCACCGCCAAGCACCAGTCTCCTGCCAAGGCCATCGGCAAAGGCACCGCCAAGCACCAGTCTCCTGCCGAGGCCATCGGCAAAGGCATTGCCGAACACTAGTCTCCTGCTGAGGGCATCGCCCTAGCTTGAGGGCATCGATCCGCCACTGATCTCAGCGCCTGGAAGGCACACCCTCTGCTTCATCTGCCCTTTCCTGACCTCTAAAGCATTCTACCCAATGGTGTTCCATCTCAAGCCTCTCTTGGTCCGCTGTTGGAACCCAACCTTCCTGGTACCCTGACTCATTCGTGACTCCCCAGTACTATTCCCAGTGCTCTGGATCCTTGTTCTGCCCTACCTGATTTTCTGGTTTTGCACTGTTTTTGTTTATGTTTTTTCTATTGTGCTTTTGCTCTCCCTGTGTTGCCCCGGCTGCTGGTGTATTGATTCGTGGACTGGTTATATGGCCTCATCTTTTGTCTTTCCATGTATTACCTTGCTTAAGTGTCCTTAGACCCTGGACTCTTTAATGGACTGTGTTTTGCCTTCCTTATTTCCTCTAATCACCTTTTATTAAAGACTGTTTCACTCAGTGTGCATCCTGCTTTTGGGTCCTCCATTCACCACCATTGTGACATTGTGACATGTAATGAGATGTTCAGAAAGAAGCACAATTTAAATGGTAAGGCGTCCACAAACTTTTGACAGAATAGTTATGATTCATGCCATGTTTCTCTTTAACTCTTTCCTGAAGATAAAAAACATTTCAGGCTTGATGTGGACGTGGTAGCCCAGTGGTTAAGGTGTTGGACTCTGGACCAGAAGATCAAGGGTTCAAACCCCACCACCTCCAAGCTGCCACTAGTGGGCCCTTGAGCAAGGCCCTTAACCCTCAATTGCTCACTTGTAAGTCGCCCTGGATAAGGGCGTCTACCAAATGTTGCAAATGTAAATGTAAATGTAAATGTCTGTCACTGGAGACTCCCTCCATAAATATATCCTTGGTTCAAAAGATTTGTAAATAATACACAATGTGCTGCACAAGCCCGCTGTGAATGAGCCGTTACTATAGAAACACAAACATTTTTTGCGCGAGCATGCTAATAGAGAATAATCCGTCTGTCCAATCAGATTCGAGAAGCATTGTCATGCTTCGATTGTTCTGAATGGTGTTTTGAAAGCACTTGTTCATCGATCTGCAGTTAAAATTCTCAGGGTTGTTTTTTTTGTTGTTGTTGTGTGTTTTTTTTTTTCCTTCTCGCAGTGATCAATCGTGTGGATTGGACTGAGAGTGCGCTGATATAAAATCTATAATGCAGAATGTGTTTGGAACTCTAGCGATATCAAAAAAGCAATATCACGCCTATCCGCTCTACCACGCCGAGGTTTTATGATTCTATTAAGACCTGAGGGACGCCGTGACTCATGAAAGCTTGGGAAATATCCCGCCTGCTCCCAGGATTTCCTCCAGTGAGAAGAGTAGCGCTAGTGAGGAGATGAAGACAAGACAGGGAGAGGATCGCGTTTATATGGCTCAAAGGAGTCACAGAAAAATAGAGGTAATTTATCATCCGTTCATCATTCCATACAAACACAACTCGACTGTCCCGGAAGATACGGAAATATATCCTGCAGCAAAAGATCAGCTGAAGACAAAAACCTACATACTACCACAAAACATCTCACAAACACCACAAAACACCTACATACTACCACAAAACATCTCACAACCACCACAGAGCCACCACAAAACACCTACATACTACCACAAAACATCTCACAAACACCACAAAACACCTACATACTACCACAAAACATCTCACAAACACCACAAAACACCTACATACTACCACAAAACAGCTCACAAACACCACAAAACATCTCACAAACACCACAGAACCACCACAAAACACCTACATACTACCACAAAACATCTCACAAACACAAAATCACAAAACACCTACATACTACCACAAAACATCTCACAACCACCACAAAACATCTCACATTTACCACGAAACATCTCACAATCACCACAAACACCACACAAATACCATAAAACATCTCACAAACACCACAAAACACCTACATACTACCACAAAACATCTCACAATCAGCACAAACACCACAAAACACCTACATACTACCACAAAACACCTCACAACCACCACAAAACATATCACATTACTACACAAAACACCTCACACAAAACACCACAAAACAAAAACCTACATACTACCACAAAACATCTCACAACCACCACAAAACATCCTCACATTTACCACAAAACATCTCACAATCACCACAAACGCCACACAAATACCACAAAACACCTACATACTACCACAAAACATATCACAACCACCACAAAACATCTCACAAACACCACAAAACACCTACATACTACCACAAAACATCTCACAACCACCACAAAACACCTACATACTACCACAAAACATCTCACAAACACCACAGAACCACCACAAAACACCTACATACTACCACAAAACATCTCACAACCACCACAAAACATCTCACAAACGAACACAAAAAACACACAACCACAAAACCGCACCAATACATACTACCACAAAACATCTCACAACCACCACAAAACACCTCACATCACACCAACCACAAAAACCTCACATTTACTACAAAACATCTCACAACCACCACAAAACATCTCACATTTACCACAAAACATCTCACAACCACCACAGAACGTCTCACATTTACCACAAAACATCTCACAATCACCACAAACACCACACAAATACCACAAAACACCTACATACTACCACAACACATCTCACAAACACCACAAAACATCTCACAAACACCACAGAACCACCACAAAACACCTACATACTACCACAAAACATCTCACAACCACCACAAAACATCATACACCACAAAACATCACACAAAAAACATCTCACAACCACCACACAAACACCTACCACCACAAAACATCTCACAAACACCACAACACCACCACAAAACAAAGAAACATCTCACAATCACCACAAACACCACACAAATACCACAAAACACCTACATACTACCACAACACATCTCACAAGCACCACTGAACCACCACAAAACACCTACATACTACCACAAAACATCCACAAAACATCACAACCACCACAAAACATCTCACAAAACATTTACCACAAAACATCTCACATTTACCACAAAACCACAATCACTACAAACACCACACAAAAACCACAAAACACCTACATACTACCACAACACATCTCACAAATGCCACAAAACATCTCACAACCACCACAAACACCTCACATTTACTACAAAACATCTCACATCCACCACAAACACCTCAAATCCACCACAAACACCTCACATTTACTACAAAGCATCTCACATCCACTACAAATACCTCACAACCACCACAAAACACCTACATACTACCACAAAACATCTCACAACCACCACAAAACATCTCACATTTATCACAAAACATCTCACATTTATCACAAAATATCTCACAATCACCACAAACACCACACAAATACCACAAAACACCTACATACTACCACAAAACATATCACAACCACCACAAAACATCTCACATCCACCACAAACACCTCACATTTACTACAAAACATCTCACATCCACCACAAACACCTCACATTTACTACAAAACATCTCACATCCACCACAAACACCTCACAACCACCACAAAACATCTCACATTTACACAAAACATCTCACATCTACCACAAAGCATCTCACATTTACCACGAAACATCTCACATTTACCACAAAACATCTCACAATCACCACAAACACCACACAAATACCACAAAACACCTCACAAACACCACAAAACATCTCACAAACACCACAAAACACCTACATACACCACAAAACACCTCACAACCACCACAAAACAACCTCACATACTACCACAAAACATCTCACAAACACCACCTCAAAACACAAACACCTACATACTACCACAAAACACCTCACAACCACCACAAAACACCTCACATTTACCACACAAAGCACTCACATACAAAACACAAACAATAAACCACAAACACCACAAACACCACCACAAAGTCACAAAAAAAAAACCGCACTCACATCCACCACAAACACCTCACATCAACCACAAAAACCTCACATTTACTACAAAACATCTCACAACCACCACAAACACCTCACATCAACCACAAAAACCTCACATTTACTACAAAACATCTCAGAACCACCACAAACACCTCACATCCACCACAAACCACCACAAAACATCTCATATCTACCACAAACACCTCACATCTCCCGCACAACATCTCACATCCACCACAAAAACCTCACATCCACCACAAAACATCTCATATCCACCACAAACACCTTACATCTACCGCACAACATCTCACATCCACGACAAACACCTCACATCTACCGCACAACATCTCACATCCACCACTAACACCTCACATCTACCGCACAACATCTCACATCCACCACTAACACCTCACATCTACCGCACAACATATCACATCCACCACTAACACCTCACATCTACCGCACAACATATCACATTTACCACAAAACACCTACATCTATCATAAGACACCTCACTCCCACCACAAATCACCTCACTCCCACCACAAACCACCTCATATCTACCACAAAACATCTCATATCTACCACAAACTACCTCATATCTACCACAAAACATCTCATATCTACCAAAAAACATCACATATCTACCACAAAACACCTCATATCTACCACAAAACTTCTCATATCTACCACAAAACAGCTCATATCTACCACAAAACATCTTATATCCACCACAAATACCTCACATCCACCACAAACACCTCAAATCACCACAAACACCTCACATTTACTACAAAACATCTCACATCCACCACAAACATCACACCCACAAAAAAATCTCACATCCACCACAAACATCGCATATCTACCACAAAACACCTACATCTACCACAAAAGACCTCACATCCCCCAAAAAACACCTACATCTACCACAAAACACTTTACACCCCCTAAAGACACCTCTAATGCACTATAAACATGTGCATCCGCCCCAAGCACACCTTATATTCACCACAGTCCAGAGTCTTTACATCTCCAGCCAGTTATATACTGGAAATGAATGTTATATACTGGAAATGAATGTTATATACTGGAAATGGATGTTATATACTGGAAATGAATGTATTCCAGTCAAATTGCATCACATTTTATTTCTACAGGGCTTTAAAAGCTACATGATGCAGCTCTACAAATCTCCAGAGATGCCGAATGAGACAGCACAGAGGAAATTCTCCCTGGAAAAAGGATGAAACCCTGAGAGGAACCAGACTCGGGTCTGGAACAAAGCTGTGTCTCGGTTTCAACTTGTTTCCAACATGATTTCACCTCACGTAAGAAGTGAAGAAGCGTTCAGAAGCACATTACTATAAGGCATAAGGCGGCTTATATATATATATATATATATATATATATATATATATATATATATATATATATATATATATATATATATATATATATATATATATATATATATATATACATATGAATGATGTGTATGTCCTGGCTGTAACGAAGTAACGAAGTAATTATGAACCTTCATGACCCTCCGAGACACACATCTCATGGATGAGTGAATATTCTGCAGATCAAATGACAAATGAAGATAAAGTTTGTCTGAACATGTAGCAGGTGAGCGCTAGGTCAGGTCCTTCAAATCCTATATAATACATTTTTTGTGCTTGGCGCACATACAATAGAAAATAAGACTAAAATGAAATAATAATAATAATAATAATAATAATAATAATAATAATAATAATAATAATAATAATAATAATAATAATATTTATTTATTACAATTAATTAATATAATATAATTATTATTATTATAGCACATTAGATATTTCCATGCATATAAATAACAAATAAAATAAAAGTAAAAAATAATAATAATAATTTGAAAAAAAGAAGAAGAATAACATTTATTTAATATTGCACCTTTAAAAAACCGTATTGTAATGCACTTTCCAAGAAAAAAATTATATTTATTATTATTTTTATTTTATGATTTTCATTTTATTTTTATTATTTTATATGATATATATATATATATATATATATATATATATATATATATATATATATCACATTAATAGTTGCAGCTATTATATAAATAAGGAAATAAAATAATAATAATAATAATCTTCTATATCCGATCTTCCCTCGGGTCACGGGGATCCTGTGCCTATCCACACCCTGGATGGAATGCCAACCCATCACAGGACACACACACACACACACATTCACATTCACACTCAAAGGACAATTTTCCAAGGTTCCAATCGACCTACCGTGCATGTTTTTGGACCGGGAGGAAACCAGAGAACCCGAGGAAAAACCCCTGAGGCACGGGGAGAACATGCAAACTCACACACACATGGCCGAGACAGGAATCGAACCCGGACCCTGGAGGAGTGAGGCGAACGTGCTAACCACTAAAACACCGTGCCCCTCAAAAATAATAAATAAAATAATAATAATAATGATTTGCATATACATAATGCATCAGAAGTGTATGTGTCATCACTCCTGTAGTGCAGTACTTCCTTTTCTCATTGTCTTATTTTTAAATACTTTGTGTAGTTTGGTTTGAAATTGACTTTGTTTGCTTTAGCGCCTCGGTCCTGGGGATTTGTTTCACTGTGTACTGCGGTGTTGAAATAACAATAAAGCCTACTTGATAAAATGCATAATTAAAAAAATAATAAAAATAGAAATGACCTAAAAAGCAATACTGAAAACGGTATGGTTAAAAGCCTGTCTAATATCACTGGGAAGAGAATTTCTGAAAAACAGAATATCTGACATAAAGAGGATTTAAATGGGTGTAAAATTGTTCCTGTGATGATCCTGAATGCCTTAGCAACCCTAAATTTAGATTTAGAACCTGGATATCTTTATACTTGTGCGTCGCTTTATCCTTTTCCGACGTTTTCATTATTCACCTCTGCATGAGCTTGGTGTCGAGCTTCATTGTGTTTACGATGGAAAGGATCCTAAAATAACTAGATGTATATAAAGATTTTTACAGGCCCTTTTAATCTCTTTAACGTTAAGCCAAACCAGAGCTATGATGAAACAACTCAGTGCTGCTGTTTTTCTACGATGGGGAGGAAGGAAAAAAAATAGCTGAGTTGTGCAGCAAAAGCTTCCGATGACGCCCATGAATTAAAAAAAAAAAAAAAAAAAAAGTGCAGTGTGTTGGTTTTCCAATTCAGGAGGAAAAAAAAGAAAACAAAAGGTTTGCTGGAGAAGACCCGGCCAACAGGAATAACACGGTTTGAGAGCTCGTAGATCATTCCACTCGCTCTACTGTAAATTATAGATCTACACGCACTCAGCTCCTTCCAAAGATTCCTCCAGAGTTGTGGAGGGAACAACGTGCGCTACGTCCAGACCTGGAAATAAATCACAAGTAAAGACCAAACGCACGGAGTTGCTGAGATGTTTCCCTGGAAGATTCCCCTCCCCACCCCTCTTCCTACGGTGGAATTCTTAACGAGAGATTCCTGCCAAGGAAAGAGATTCCGGCCCGGAATCTCGTGTGAGTTTCTTTTGGGTAGCTTGGGAATAGACAAAAAGTGGGTCTCTCCTGGGTTCTCTCCTGCGCCCTGCGAGGCGTCCGTATCGAAATCATTACTATAATAAAGCGTGGAGTAATCAGGGTGGAACGTGAAACCCCGCGGAGGCGCAGCTGCCAGGGCGCGATCCTGACCCCCTAATTCCCCTCGCGTTTCTTGGCTGCGATTTCGGCTGTAATCTACGTCTGGCGCTTCACTGCGCCAATCAGCCGGCAAAACAAAAACAGCTCGTTATCCCGGGCGCCCGAGCTGCCTGCGTCTCTCCGCAACGCAGTCTCCGTATGATCTCTGGTCTGTGCGTGTGGATCCCACGCCTCCTCCTCCTCCTGCAGCAGTAATTGGCAGGACCGCTGATAACCGCCTCGGATCGCTCTCGAACTCCTGTTTGATGCCCATCTGCCGCTTCCAGCTTCCCGTCCGATAAAAGAACAATATGTTCGGCTGTAATTGGACAGGGTTTGGAGTCGGCGAACAGGTGAGAAAGCCTCGCCGGAGCGTCCCTGGAGACGGTTAATCGCTGTTTCGGACCGTCGGAATTATGGGGACTAGAAACCTCCTGCTGTTTAACGGAGATCTACGAGGCTAAGACAATTTACTCTAGAAACGCTTAACGTGACGTCTCGGTGTAATTCGCCACCATATGGTCCTAATTCGACAACGATCCCATATAAGCACTGCAGTCTGGCTAAGGATTAGTTAAGAAACAAGTCTGAGATTCTCGCTCGCTCTCGCAGCGTCGCTCCGTCCCGAGATCGTAACCTGAGATCAAATCAGTTTCTCTGCAATGACGACATGACACTTTCTCTTATAATAAGGGACAGGAAATTGAAACGAGGGGACACGGTGGCTTAGTGGTTAGCACATTCGCCTCACACCGCCAGGGTCCAGGTTCGATTCCCGTCTCGGCCATGTGTGTGTGGAGATTGTGCATGTTCTCCCCGTCCCTCAGGGGGTTTTTCTCCGGGTTCTCCGGTTTCCTCCCCTGGTCCAAAAACATGCACGGTAGGTCGATTGGCACCTTGGAAAATTGTCCCTAGTGTATAAATGTGTGTGAATGTGTGTGTGTTGGCATTCTAACCAGGGTGTATCCTGCCTTAATGCCCATAGACGCCTGAGATAGGCACAGACTCCCCGTGACCCGAGGGAAGATAGGATAAAGCGGTAGAAGATGAATGAATGAATGAATGAATGAATGAATGAATGAAATTGAAACGAGGACTCTTTTAGTACAAAACACTTTGACATTAAGGCGTCTCAAATTAGGACTCTTAATCCTAAATATTGTGAATACCATGAATACATCACTTATTTATATACATTTTTTATTTAGTAAACAAATACAACTTTCTTTACAAAGATTGTTTCCAAGATTTCCAACTGGTTTTATGTCTTTTTTTTCTTTTCTTTTTTTTTAACATTATTTGCTGTGTGAAGTTTTCAGCTTGAAGTTAATGCAGATTGATCCGGACTGCCGCGTGCTCGGGTGCAGATTTCTGCTATTTACGCTTCAATGGACTGAAGCACAAATATGGCACCAGATATGAAATGTGTCTATTTCTAACACACACACACACACACACACACACACACACACAGATTTGCAGGTTGGTATACAGAAACATGTGAGAAGTTGAGGCAGATAAACAGATTCACTTTGCTGTAAATAAGTCTGCGTGAACATATGCAGCTTATCACACCTTCGACCTCCTGCCGTGTGTCTCATCTCTATCCCTCTCTCCCCCCCCCCCCCCCTCTCTCTCTCTCTCCCCCCCTCCCTCCCCCACCCCCCCCCACCCCCACCCCCACCCCCCCTCTCTCTCTCTCTCTCTCTCTCTCTATCATGCTGATGAATTGCAGAGCATTTATAGCAGCCTGCCTTGTTGCGCTTTCGAAGGAAAGTGTAACACACTGAACCCGAAGCTCGCCAGAAGGTCCAGGTCTGAAAGTTGGCGCCAAAGTTGGAATGATGTGATAAAGATGAACGAGGGAGAAAAAAAAGAGTGTTTGGAATAAGCTGTGTCTTACAGGATAGAGTATATAAATATATCTTTTAAAGTAGAGATGGTGTTTTGTATGACGCAACTCGTCACGACGCCAAACGCAACTTTTGCTGTTTCACACGGACGTTTTTAATGGCGGGATGAGGCGGCTTTTGGTGTTTGTTTTCAGACACAGAAAAACAAGGGTTTAGTGATTATGAATAATGTTCTGTGGAGTTATTTAATTCCTTTTTTATATATATATATCTGAGTAAAGGAACGATATATATATATATATATATATATATATATATATATATATATATATATATATATATATATATATATATATATATATATATATATATATATATTCTGTATATAAAAGTGCTTGAACCTTGTACCATGTAGACTAGGGGAGGTTTTGGTATATGATGAGAAATCCGGTGAAATACTGGAGTAGAAAAATAAGAGACTTGACTATAAGATTCATATGTGGTTCTTGCTCATACTGCTGGAAGTGGGGAGTGTGGTAGCCCAGTGGTTAAGGTTGGACTATGGACCAGAAGATCATAAGTTCAAATCCCACCACCACCACAAAGCTCCCACTAGTGGGCCCTTGAGCAAGGCCCTTAACCCTCAATTTCTCAGTTGTAAGTTGCTCTGGATAAGGGCGTCTGCCAAATTCTGCAAATGTAAATGTAAGAACACACTTGTATTGGGTGTCTTTTGGTAGGGGTTAAGGCATTGGCCTCTGGACAAGAAGATCAAATCCCACCACCACCACTAGTGGGCCCTTGTGCAAGGCCCTTAACCTTAACCAGTTAGTCTGGATAGGGGTGTCTGCCAAATATAAAATATATTTTGCTTACTGGTCCAGAATGACAGTGCCTCGTATCTTGCACCAATCCCTGCAATAATCTAGGGAGCATCTTCCCACAAGAGTGGAGCTCATTATAACAGGAAATGGCGTTCAGAAAGAAGCACATAGCGACCATATGTTAATGTGTCCACGAAAGTTCAGACCTACAGTTTATTTTTTCTGAAAAAGTAAATGGAAAAGAGTTGGAAAAGACCTCTGGAAAACTAAAGAAAGGGAAACATCTGGGTGAGTAAAGAGCCTGCATGTTAGTTCAATAAAAAGGAATACTTGATTATAATCTCCCTTGATGAAAGAATTAGGCCAGCCGGGCCTTTAAATAAAAAATGCAAAAATGCAAAGTGAAGAAGTAGAAGGAGGAGAAAAAAGAAAAAAAGAAACGATGAACGACGACGAAGAGGTCCTGACCCGCCTCGCCGAACTGGAGGGCCCTTATTGGCAGAACACTTAACCTTAAACGTAACCTCGCACACTTCCTGTGCGAAAGTCGGCACAATTTCCTCCCTCTCCATCTCCTCCACAGCACTCTGTGGCACTCCGGCTAATTAAAGGGCAATAAAAGCACTTAGGAAGTAAGATTCAGAGTGAATAAACTACGCGGCCCTGATTTCTTTATCCCTTTGCGCCGCATGCTCATACTTTCTCCAAAAAAAGCTATATTTCAGAAGAATATTCCTTGCGGGCACTGTTCATCCATTCATTCATCTTCTACCGCTTTATCCGATCTTCCCTCAGGTCACTGGGAGTCTGTGCCTATCTCAGGCGTCTATGGCCATTAAGGTGGGATACACCCTGGATGGAATACCAACCCATCGCAGGGCACACACACACACACACACACACACACATTCATACACTAGGGACAACTTTCCAAGATGCCAATTAACCTACTGTGCATGTTTTTGGACCGGGGGGAAACCGGAGAACCTGGAGAAAAACCCCCAGAGACACGGGAAGAACATGCAAACTCCATACACACATGGCCGAGACAGGAATGGAACCCAGACCCTGGCGGTGTGAGGCGAATGTGCTAACACCACTTAGCCACCATGGCCCTGTTCATTTATATATATATATATATATATATATATATATATATATATATATATATATATATATATATATATATATATATTTTTTTTTTTTTTTTTTTTTTTTTAATACATTTTTGTATATTATAGTATAAATTCCTGATCAGAAAAACAGCTCACACACACACACACACACACACACACACATAGGGACGTGTGTTGCTTTCCAGGAAAAAGGTTGGCACGTCTTCTCTATAAACTTCATCCCAGATGTTCTTCTCTACATGGCTAACTGGCTTCATCTCTTATCTCACCTCAGCACTCGGTGTTATGTTCTCGTTTGTCATAATCCGGATTTACACAAATTGGTTTTTTTGTGTTTGTTAATCTTTATTACAAAGCCGTGCCTCTGCTTTGTGATGGTATAGAATCAGGACGGCTGATGCAGTTTTCTACATAGCGACAGAGCCAACGCTTGAGTTATTAAATCAGCAGGACCTACATCTGCATTTACATTCATGCAAACACCTTTATCCAGAGCGACTTACACTTAAGCGGCTTAGGGCCTTGCTCAAGGGCCCCAGAGGTGCATCTTACCGGAATCCAGAGATCCAACACCTTGACCACTGATCTCCAACCTCCTGTATGTTTCTTAGCTACACAATATACATGGTACAGAGAAACCAGACATTTCCATCGATATGCGGTTCCTTCCCAAAGCATGGAGGTACTTGAAGATCTGCTTTCTCCTGCTATAAAGGTGTGGGAATACCTTTGGGATGAATATTAATGCGTATTAAAACTTCTCTGACATGAATCCACTTTTCCCAGTAAACGCTCTTCTGGTCTAACAAGACATGACGATACCGGAGGACAGCAAGGAATGCTATGGGTGCAAATTAGAGGTGCAAATAAAGTGTCAGCTTTTAATTCATCAGGAAGGAAGTGTGAGAGGGTGCACCCCCCCCCCCCCCCCCCCCCCCCCCCCCCCCCCCCGACTCCTCCACTGACAGCAGTCAGTGTGTATAATGAAACACCTCCATCTTTTACAGGATGGATTAAAGCTGGCCAAAATTGGAAGGGTGATATGGTCACATGACGGTGTGACCGAAGCATGCCTGATGTGTATCTCAGGACATTGCCTTAGTCTTCATCCTCAGGACATTAACAAGCATCTGGAAGTTCTAGCTTTGGTCTATTTTCCAACGTGTGGGTGTGGTTTATGCTGCATCCATTTCACCTCACCCTTGATTATGTGCTATTTACCTCGTATATTTCCCTTTTTGTTTCCTCAGGCCACAAGTTGTTGATAGATGTTCTCAAACAGCAGGTCTGACAGCATCGAGCTCGCTCTAATACGTTATAGTTTCCACACAAATGGCTCAAGGGTTCTTTAAAGATGATTGAGGATCCTGTAGGTTTTCTACACTGAAGAATCTTTAAACGTTCCTTCAGCAGGACCACCGAAGAACCCTACAGGTAAGAAACCTAAAAGGTTCTGTGTAGGTCCCCAGAAACTAAAACAGACCTCCGTGGTGTAGGAATATGTTTACCTGCTTTACACACTCAAGGTATTGTGGTCATTTACACACTGATAGGTTTTTGTATGGAAAAACAGATATTGATTTCTTTTCCGTTTTTAGCTTTCATTCACACTAAGATGGGACTTAGTCCAAACGAAAATGTCATGTGGGCTCTGAAAAGCTAGTCAGATGTCTTAATGTGGATAATGTGGATTGTTTTTAAATACGTGCCGACATAGCCGTAAGCCCGATTTATACTCCTGCGTCGAGTAACCACCATAGCCTATCGACGTAGCTGACACCGTCGTGAGCATTTATACTTCTGCACCTACATATAAAGTTCTGATATGGACCCAAAATGAAGATATAATTAAAAGGAGGTATTTTATTTTAACAGAAGAAAAAAAAAAGAAATAGGTTTCTAAATGTGTGTGATAAACAATCAGAGTCGGTATGTACTGTTAGCTTTACCTGTAGCTTTTAGGAATCAGAATCTATTCCATGTCCTTGGGCCCCAATTGGAGGTCTATATGTTTGTTGTGTTTTTTTTTTTTTCTCGAGGTTTAATCCCCATCATTAAAATCTCATTCTGTCATTCAAACGGCTGAAAAAAAGCCAAACCCGAGCATTGAAAGGAACTCCGAACTCATTACCGCGAAGCCGCGAAGAAAACAAGTCGCGAGTTCAAGTCGTCCTGCTGAGTTGCGAGAGCGTAATGAATTTGTTTTCAGTCCCCGGCGTAATCGGCGCATAAAAAAAAAACCTCCGCGCGCTCTTATTAAAGCCTAACCTCCGTCTTTCCTCCGACCTCGCAGCACTCGATGAGGCTCTCCAAGCATCGTTCATTAGCTTCAGTACCAAATGTGCGTGGGATTTGGGTAGTTTTAGCACCAGCATGCAAACCAGATACTCATCCCTCTCTCTCTCTCTCTCTCTCTCTCTCTGTATCTGTATTTCATGCAGTCTGTTTTCATTAAATAAACCCCATAAAACAATGCAAATTGTTTTGCAGAACGGTAAGTGAGTCAACAAACACTGAAGGAAAAAGCAACAGTAGAAGTAGTTTGAGAGAGATGAAGAATTTCCCAAAACACCCGTTCGCTCACCAACTTTACTTCTTTCTCTCTTTCTTGAAAAGTCCTGAGAGTTCAGACTCCGTCCTTCTAGCTTTTTTTTTTGCTAATTACTTTCTTCCTTTCTTTCTGGGGGCTGCCGATCTATTAAAACGTTTAATTGTGATATATCGTATGAGTTAGTACAACTTAATCTTATCTAAATGTACCTTAAATGAATGCTTTTTATTACTATAATCAATGTGGGCATGGACAAATATGTACGCATTATTCAAATGTAAACTCACGAGCAGCGTTGGGGAATAAATAGTTAAAAAAGTAGTACTAGTCGACAAAAACTTTCACCCGCATAAAATAATTGGTTACTTTTATAAAGTAATTGAAAAGTTACAGGGGCAAGGTGGTTTAATTTACATTTACATTTACATTTGCGGTATTTAGCAGACCCCCTTATCCAGGGCGACGTACAGGAAGTGCTTTAGGTCTCGATCTAAGGATAAGATTTATTCAAGAAAGGTTAATACAAACTCAAGTACACAAGAATTTACACAAGACAGTTGCCTTTTTTTTTTTTTTTTTTTTTTTAATAATGTATTTCTGGACAGTGAGGTAAAAGGTTTAATGGTTATCATGTTCGCCTCACACCTCCAGGGTCCGGGTTCCATTCCCGTCTCACCCATGTGTGTGTGGAGTTTGCATGTTCTCCCCGTGCCTCAGGGGGTTTTTCTCCGGGTTCTCCGGTTTCCTCCCGGTCCAAAAACATGCACGGCAGGTTGATTGGCACCTTGGGAAATTGTCCCTAGTGTGTGAATGATTGTGTTTGTGTCCTGTGATGGGTTGGCATTCCATCCAGGGTGTATCCTGCCTTAATGCCCATAGACGCCTGAGATAGGCACAGACTCCCCGTGACCCGAGGGAAGATCGGATATAGCGGTAGAAGATGAATGAATGAATGAATTGAAAAGTTGCACTACTCATTACATTTTGAATAGGGTCATTTGTAATCAATAACCTATTACATTTCCAAAGTAGCCTTCCATAATCACAATCATGAAGACAAAATATGCTTATAAGTGTTTATAAGTAAATGATGGTGTTTTAAATGGAACAACAGAGGTTTAATGAGGTGTTACCAGAGAAACCACCTGTGTTAACATTGATATCAATTACATTGTTTATTTAAAAGTAGACATATTGATCTTTCTATACATATATTTATCATGTGGGTGGGTGAGGACAGTATTCAAAATGATTGCTAATCAAGTGGTTTATCCGGAAGCGCCAAAACCTCGCTACTATTCCACGCCGATGTTGACTATTCATCAAGTGTGGTAAGTCCATTTAATACGCTTCCGTCCTGCTAACGACATGATGGTCAATTCCACTATGTTTCTGCCCGAAGCATCCTTCAGGCGCTTTGCTGTAATAAAACCCATTTAGAAGGACACTCTGTGAGGAGCGAGTCTATAAACGTACACTCTGATTGTTTTCATAAACTTGGGTTATTGGATTCAGACCAGGCTGACCACTTTGTGTCTAATGAGACATTAACTTCGGAAAACCAATTTCCCTCAATTGGACTTTCTTATAACTGTAAAACGATTACGGCATGGCATATTTATAAGCGTGCGAGTGTGTGTGTGTGTGTGTGTGTGTGTATGCTTCTTTGCCCAAAGAAGACAATCAGGCGCCACTGAAATCTTTCAACAACCAAAGATAAAAGTTTTGTGCTACAAAAGTCATTCTTGAACTAATTTCGGTTGCCGAGTGATGGAGGGGGGTAGCACAGTTGTTTAACCAGTACAACAAATCGGAAGGTCGGGGGTTTAAGCCCCGGTATCACCAAGCTGCCATTCTTAAGTACTTGAGCAAAGCCCGTAACCCTCTGTGCTCCAGGGGGCGCTGTATCCCTGCGCTTAGATCCCAACTTCCAGAAACATGCTCAGATATGCGAAGAAACAATTCACTGTGCTGGAATGTGCATGTGATAAATAAAGGCTCTTCTGTTCAAGTTCTTACATTTACATTACATTACTTACATTTACGGCATTTGGCAGACGCCCTTATCCAGAGCGACTTATAACTGAGCAATTACTTGCTCAAGGGCCCATTAGTAGTAGCTTGGTGGTTGTGGGGTTTGAACCTGCGATCTACTGGTCCAGAGGCCAACGCCTTACCGCTAAGCTACCACCTCAAGTTCTTGAGATCTAACAACTTTTTGGACCTGAACTGGACTCTGTCATGATCAAAGTTCAGCATTTTAAAATATATGTATGTGTGTGTGTGTGTGTGTGTGTGTGTGTGTGTGTGTGATAAAACCCATTCTAGTGTGTTACCAATTACCACAATGTTTATCAAAGAACAAAACAATCAACTGCTTTACCCTTTACCCCCTGATGGTACCTCCAGTTTTCTCACACTGGAGACTCCTTCCATAGACATCACATGAAAATCTCCATATTTCAAGAAAGCTTCCCCATTACCAAGTTCCTGACCATAGAAATGTTATCGTTAACATTAACATAAACCTTCTGACCAATCAGAGTCCAGAATTCTAGACATGCTGAGAAACATGATTGGCCGTTTAATTCATCTCAGCCCCCTCGTTAGCCCTGATCGAAGGCCACGGCGTGATGTGTAACCACGTAGACTTTGTCAAGTTTGTTTTTTTTATTTTCCATTGCTAAATGAAACGTTCAGGAGCGTGAGAGATCAGTTGGGTGCTGCAGCAGGAAGACGAGTGGGCGTCGGTTTGATACGTGCTAGAGATTGCGAGCACGGAGAGAAATATTCAAGGACAGCGTATAGAGTTACACACTCTGCCAAGTCTCAGTCGGCATGTCGGATTGGAAAAACACACTTTACTCTTTTGAATTTAAACTCACCGGAATTTGCCCGAGGGCCTGCTGTCAGTCTGAGCAGGAACGTGCGAAGAACAAGGTGTTGGGGGGGGGGGGGGGGGAGCAGGGGAATTTACGCAGCGGATGCGAGGAGATGAACCGAGGCAGGTTTCCAAAAGACGGCCTGCACTGAAGCTGGCACTACCTAAAGGTGCTGATGAAAACAGTGCGGAGGAGACAGTGAGTAATTACACACCTGACACCGTTATCTATTACACCACGGCATGACCATCCTGCACTTATTTACATTTAGACAAGCCTCACCTTCCCTCTCTCCATCTCTCTCTCTTTCTAGCCATCTCTCCACCCCCCAGTCTCTCAAGGGCACAGTTACAAACCACAGCACTCTTTTTTTTCTTCCAAGAACAAAAACTCTTAACTTTGAAAGCATCATGACTGAACTTACAGCTCATTATCTACAGCGGCAGGCTGATGACTAGCACCAGGAGTGAGGGACGCCTCTTTGCATCCTGATTGGTCGGAAAGGTCTATAAAAATCATTGTCAGCAGCCATAGCACCCTGTAGCCAAAGATTAGTACCTGGATGTGAGACCACCTTTGAATGCTAGGTTGCTGCTGGAAGAGGTGTTATTGTGGCCAGCAGGGGGCGCTTACCCTGTGGTCTGTCTGGGTCCTAACACCCTGGTGTAGAAATGGGGGACACTATACTGTTAAAAAGCACTGTCTTTCAGATGAGACATTAAATCGAGGTCCTGACTTTCTGCGTTCATTAAAAATTTGGCAGGATGCCGAGGCGTGTCCTCGGCATCCTGGCCAAATTCGCCCATTGGCTTCTGACCTTCAGGGCCTCCTAACCGTCCCCATATCTACTGATTGGCTTCATCATTCTGTCTCCTCTGAACCAGTAAGCTGGTGTGTGGTGGGCGTTCTGGCGCACTATGGCTGCCGTCACATCGTCAGTGTGTCATGTAAATTACATCATGTAAATCAGTGTGTCAAAAGACAAGATCTCACTTTGACACAAGAGAATACCTCATAACTATATCACCAAGTAGCTGACTGACCTCTAGTGGAATTCTAGTACAGGGTCAGCCATGATATGGCACCCCTGGAGCACAGAGGGTTAACTGCCTTTATTAAGAACCAAAGGGTGGCAACTGGGAAATACCGGGGCTTGAACCCCTGACCTTCCGATAAGTAGCCCAGCACCTTAACAGCCGAACTACACCCTCCCCCCAGATGCTTGAAAAAGGAGACTTTCGCCTCATACGTTATGGTTTCTATAGAAAAGACTCATTTATTCTTCTGATGAACTGATTAAAGAGTTTTTCAAGATGGCCACCCCTCTGAGATGTGTAGATGTCTCTGGAATGTTTCTGGAAGGAGTCTCCAGTGATAGCACTGTGCAACAGTAAGAGGTCCAGCTCTCAGCTCTACCGGTAACTGACACTGGAGACTCCTTCCATCCATGTCACATTAACATCGCTTTACATAAGGAAAGCTTCAGGACATCTATTAATCGTTTTTGCTCTCCATGGAGTGTGTTCATGTCTGTACACGTCTCTGTAAATGAGCTGTTGCTAAGGTAACGATAAGGAATTCAAATGAAATCTGCTCTACAGGAGCACTCAACATATTCTGACCAATCAGAATCCCACCTGTCTCTCACTTGTTCTCTGTTTTTCTTTTTGTCTTTCTCTCCATCTCTCTCCATTACTCCTTAGTCTCTTGATCTGCAGTCTCTCTCTCTCTCCCTCTCTATTTCTATGATCTTTGTCTCTCTTTCTGACTTTCTTTCAGTCCATGTCTATGTCTTTTTGTCTTTTTCTGTTTCTTCCAATCTCTCTGACTCTCTCTCTCTCTCTATTCCTATTTTAGTTTGTCTATTGTTCTGAAGCTCTCTTTGTCTATCTTTCTTCCTGTCTTTTTCATTCTCAATCTGTTTATCTGTCTCCTTCCCTTTGTCTCTGCATGTCTGACATTTTTTTCTTCTCTTTCAGTCTCTCTCTCTGGCTCCATGTGGGTGGTAGTAATGAGAGATGTGAGAGGTTGATGGAGGTGTGTGTAAGTACAATGACTTTCTCACACAGAGCCTTTAATTTTCACATGTGCTCATTAATCAAACAAAAAGAGGGCAGATAGGACAAATTAGAGGCTGGGGTGTTTAGAGGAAGTATGGGGTGCCTTGTGGGGGGGTAGGGTGTTTCAGGAGAGAAGGAATAGTTTAAAGGGGTGCTGAGGTTAGAGGTGGGGGTGGGAAAAGGGATAGGGTAGCAGAGGAGGTGGAGTGGGATATGGACTGGATAGAAGATGATGTGGAGGTGTAGAAGACAGGGTAAGTAGGCGGTGATGGAAGGCGTGGAGGACAGGGTAAGGAGGGGGTGATGGAAGGGGTGGAGGACAGGGTAAGGAGGGGGTGATGGAAGGCATGGAGGACAGGGTAAAGAGGGGGTGATGGAAGGTGTGGAGGACAGGGTAAGGAGGGGCTAATGGAAGGCATGGAGGACAGGATAAGGAGGGGGTGATGGAAGGCGTGGAGGACAGGGTAAGGAGGGGTTATGGAAGGCGTGGAGGACAGGGTAAGGAGGGGCTGATGGAAGTAATGGAGGACAGGGTAAGGAGGGGGTGATGGAAGGGGTGGAGGACAGGGTAAGGAGGGGGTGATGGAAGGCATGGAGGATAGGGTAAGGAGGGGGTGATGGAAGGCATGGAGGATAGGGTAAGGAGGGGTTATGGAAGGCGTGGAGGACAGGGTAAGGAGGGGTTATGGAAGGCGTAGAGGACAGGGTAAAGAGGGGGTGATGGAAGGGGTGGAGGACAGGGTAAGGAGGGGGTGATGGAAGGGGTGGAGGACAGTGGAGGGGGGGTCAGTAAGGAGGGGGTGATGGAAGGCATGGAGGATAGGGTAAGGAGGGGGTGATGGAAGGCGTGGAGGACAGGGTAAGGAGGGGTTATGGAAGGTGTGGAGGACAGGGTAAGGAGGGGGTGATGGAAGGGGTGGAGGACAGTGGTAAGGAGGGGGTGATGGAAGGCATGGAGGACAGGGTAAGGAGGGGTTATGGAAGGCGTGGAGGACAGGGTAAGGAGGGGCTGATTGAAGGCATGGAGGACAGGGTAAGGAGAGGGTGATGAAAGGCATGGAGGACAGGGTAGAAGAGGAGCTGGAGGGGTTTAGGGACATGGTAGAGCAGGGGGTGAATTTACATAATTTAGGTTTTTCATTAACTATAGTTAAATTAATTTTCACAATAGAAAAAAAAACAAATACAATCAATGAATGTTAATAACATCAGCCACATTTCAAATAAAAACACTACCAAAAATATTGGTACACCCAACTTTTTTAGCCATAAGACCATAAGAGGGAGCCTAGTGCTCATCAGCTACACTTCAGGAAGATCTCTTGCATAATTACTTTATGTGATTTTTTATTCTTTTGTGGTATATTTATGAACTTGATAATTGCATTCCGAAATAAAAAATGTGAGAAAATGCATAAACAATATAAATGATATGCTAATGCTAGTGCTGTGCATATACGTCAGGGTCAGTCTCTCCCAGATTCCCTGGAGCTAACGCTCCCTTCTGTTTGTTAGATTAGTTTTCAAGATAAATGCAAGGTCACGATTAGATAAAAGCTTGAAAGGGCCTACAGTGTATATATATATGTGTGTGTGTGTGTGTGTGTGTGTGTGTGTGTGTGTGTGTGTGTGTGTGTGTGTGTGTGTGTGTGTGTGTGTGTGTGTGTTGTGTGTGTGTGTGTGTGTGTGTGTGTGTGTGTGGTGTGTGTGTGTGTGTGTGTGTGTAAAAGCCCAGCCTCTTTCTTTGTGCCAAAGTCAAAAGCCTCCACTGCTCGCATTTGTTGTCTGAGTAAATTGTATTTAAACTCCATTATAGCAGCCACATTTTTTGGATCTTTTTAAATATCCCTTTCCACATTTGCTGTTAGTAGAACCTCTACTTTATGGAAGAGTTTTGGAAGTCAGGTATGGTTGCAGGTAAGATTTGTTGAGGAGGCCTTGGGTGCAGTCAGCATTTTTTAGTATTCATTCCAGTAGTGTTGGACCTCTAAGGGGTAGAAGAGGAGCTGAAGGTTGGAGGACAGCATAGAACAGAAGTTAGAGGAGGGCTTTGGGGACAGGGTAGAAGAGTAATTGGAGGGGTCTCGGGACATTTAGAAGACGAGGTGGAGGGGTTTCTGGCAGAAGAGGTGGTGGAGGGGTTTGGGGACAGGGTAGAAGAGGTGGAAGGGTTTGGGTCCAGGGCAGTAGAGTATGTGGAGGGGTTTGGGGACAGGGTATAAGAGTAATTGGATGGGTTTGGGGACAGGGCAGTAGAGTATGTGGAAGGGTTTGGGGACAGAGTGGAAGAGGAGCTGGAGGGCTTTGGGGACAGGGTCGAAGAGTAAGGTTTGGGGGCAGGTAGGAGGCGAGGTGGAGGGGGTTGAGGATAGGGTAGAAGAGGAGATGGAAGGGTTTGGGGACAGGGCAAAAGAGTAAGTGGAGGGGTTTGGGGACAGGGTAGAAGAGGTGTCGGCGGGGTTTGGGGACAGGGTAGAAGAGGTGTCGGCGGGGTTTGGGGACAGGGTAGAAGAGTAATTGGAGGGCTTCGGGGACAGGGCAGAAGAGGAGATGGAAGGGTTTGTGGACAGAGTAGAAGAGGAGCTGGCGGGCTTTAGGGACAGGTAGAAGGTGAGGTGGAGGGGTTTGGGGACAGGGAAAAAGAGTATGTGGATGGGTTTGGGGACAGGGTAGAAGAGGTGCTGGAGGGGTTTGGGGACAGGGTGGAGGAAGGGGGTGATTGACGGGTGGAGGCCATAATATTGGAGGAGGGAATAAAAATGGTTTGGAGGAAAAGGTAGAGGAGAGGGTGCGGGAGAACTTGCATGGAAAGCAGATCTGGCTTTGTGCACATTGTGACCTGGTTTGGACCTTCTAGATCAAGTGAAAGGGATATTTCATGCAGCCTCCAAAGATGTTTTTTCCAGATTTTTGGGAGAAGAACCACATGCAGCTGGGAAAGTCAGGTGTCTGAATACTTTTGCTCAATCTGAAAATTCATAAATCTTGAGGTTATCTGAGAATCCGGTTCGTTCATTAAAACCAGATTAGCATCGATTGATGAATGATTTGGGTGTCTTGTGTATTAGCGCGGCTAGTTAATTACATTACAGACGTATCCATTGATTCCTCTAATGAGTTAAAACCTGGCTTCTTTCATCATTACTCAGCGAATCTATCAGCATTTTATTGCAGCAGCACCGAACCATGGTTTTCAAAATCCATCATCCGGCTTTGCAACGCCAGGACCGGAGATCCTGTGGATGATTTTTAATTCATGTACACTTGTTAATGCACAGACGTGATGATCAGACGAATCAGACGGCCAGATGGATATCACATGACCCTTGCAGTATCAAGATTTCCAAAGATGCTAAGGTGCTTCCTTAAGCACTACAGGACTCCGAACCAATCCAATCAGAAGATGATAATCATCTCAGCAGGATGAAGAACATCATCAGATACAGGGCAGGGAATACGGGGAGAGACCATGGGGAACCTAACGAGGAACAAGCTGAGCAGCATCTCTCATATCAGACGCCGCTGTGACCACATTCCACATACAGATGTCAGCGTTTATACCACTGTGGTGTTGGTTTTCAAGGTTCCAGGAAATCTTTCCCCACTCACTGAACCCTTCTAGGAGCCGTCATGAGTCTGCCATGCATGGAGGAGATGTTAGATGTCAAACATCCTGAGGAACATCTGCATTCTAGAACCCTTCCTCTGGTGTCCCTTCTCAGAAACTTCGTGCTTTGTGAAGGTTTCGTGCTTTTCTCCTCCATGATTGGGAGTAGAAATGTGATCACATGATCAACCCCTCCCACCCTCGCTCTCTCAGGTGTGTAGTAGATGTGTAGAAAACATGAAATGATTCCTCGTCCAGTCACTGTCTAATCTGTCGAATTCGTGGGAAGGACGCTGCGGCTCTGCTCTGAAGGCTAGTAATTATTCTTGAGCTCGGCGTTATCTGTCTTTAATTACAGCTTGTGGTTCTGTATGAGCAGCAGGTCGCGAGAGCGAATCTCTGAGCACTGGGCCGCGAATTGACCTTTCATCATCATACGCTCACTCGTTTATCTTAACAACGCAGGACGCTGAAACAAGTGACCTTCAACCTCATTGTTTCTACCGCTGCATCAGACGCCGTCCGCCGTATCAATCCCTGCGGACCCTCCATCAACTCGGCTTATTAAAACATTTCATTTATGTAAAACACTTATAGAGCTTAGTCATATGCTTCAGGTCATTGTCAAGTTATATACTAGCAAAAAAAAAAAAGTAGGGTGCCATTACTTTTGCCCTTGTTATATTTTTGGGGGAAATATATGCAAAATTGCTAAATAAGTGTGTAAACGGAGGCGTTTAGATAAGAACCAGGGGGCATGTTTTATAATATCTAAACATAGAACAGGAGGTGTGGTTAATGTAAATTAGATGCAGATTAGGGGGTGTGTTTATGTCAATTAGATGCAGATTAGGGGTATCATTCATTCATCTTCTACCGATTCTATATCTTCTATATTCGATCTTCCCTCGGGTCACGGGGAGTCTGTGCCTATCTCAGGCGTCTATGGGCATTAAGGCAGGATACACCCTGGATGGAATGCCAACCCAACACAGGACACACACACACACACACACACACACACATTCATACACTAGGGACAATTTTCCAAGGTGCCAATCAACCTACCGTGCATGTTTTTTGGACCGGGGAGGAAACCGGAGAACCCGGAGAAAAAACCCCTAAGGCACGGGGAGAACATGCACAAACTCCACACACACACATGGCCGAGACGGGAATCAAACCCCGACCCTGGCGGTGTGAGGCGAACGTGCTAACCACTAAGCGACTGTGCCTCATAGATTAGGGGTATGTTTGATGTAATTTACATGACTTTTAAGAGGCATGTAAACTATATGTAAAATAAGAATGGTGTAATTTACAGTGTGTGTAAATTAGATGAAGATGAGAAAGAGTGTTAAAGCAAATTAGATTAAGAGGTGTGTTCATTATAAAATTCGTGCAATTTAAATGCGGATTTTATGGGTGTTTAATGTAAATTAAATGCGTGTGTTCAAAGTAGGTTCAAAGGGGGAGGTGATAGCTTAGTGGTTGAGGCTCTGGACCGGAGGATCGCAGGCTCAAATCCCACCTCTGCCACTAGTGGGGCCCTTGAGCAAGTCCCTTAAAGTCGGTCTGGATAAGGCCGTCTGCCTGATGCTGTATATGTAAATGTGAGTAAATTAGATGTGAATCGTGGAGTGATTAATGCAAATTTGTCTGTGTTTTTCATTAAAATTAACTGTAGATTATGAGGTATGTTATGTAAATGAATGTAATTAGATAGGGAGGTTGGTTTAATGTAAACTCCGTGTAAATTGCGATGTATCATACTACATGAAATGAAACTCGATGTAGATTAGAGTGTGTGTTCAATGTAAATTGGGATGCGTTTGATGCAAATGACATGCATAGTATGAGGGGTGACGATTAGCAGACGTGTTTAAATGTAAATTGGATGCAATTTTAGAGGCGTGTTTAATGCTAATTATATGCAAATCGAGAGGTGTGTTGATGTACATTCGACGTCGGTTCGGGTGCATTTAATGTGTTTCCGATGTAAACGGGAAGGCGTGTTTAATTGAAATTTATAATATAATAATATCCTTTATTGGTCGCATATACATTACAGCACAGTGAAATTCTTTTCTTCGCATATCCCAGCTTGTTGTGGTAGCTGGGGTCAGAGCGCAGGGTCAGAGCCATGATACGGCACCCCTGGAGCACAGAGGGTTAAGGGTCTTGCTCAAGGATCCAAGGGTGGCAGCTTGACAATACCGGGGCTCGAACCCTGATCTTCCGATCAGCTGCCCAGCGCTTTAGACCACTGAGCTACACCACCCCCCCTCAATTTATATGTATATTAAGCAGCATGTCTAATATTCAAGGTTTTTTTCTGACATAGCAAGAGAATCATTGGCGGTGAGTGAAAGCCATCCTGGAGAGACAGGAGATTGACGTCAGGCGGCAGATGGGTCGGTATGAAGTTCTAATTTAACATTATTGAAATTTTGGAATAAAATTATGATGATGGAGTGTTGCGTGATTGTAAGCTGCTCCAGAAACAGGAAGTCAGAATCCCAATGATTTCTTGGCGTTCCGGGCTGAGGAACAGTATGGGTTTTGTTTTGTTAGAACCTGATGTGTGATTAGATCCATACATCACTGTGGTAATCTCATGATATACTCTCTGAACACAAGCAGCTGCACGCATGGATTAACTTCTCCCCGTCTTTTTCCTTCTTCTTCTTCTTCTCTCTGGAGACCGCAGCTTTGTTCTGTGACCCAAATATACATTTGTCTTTTCTCTTTTGTTGCACAAAGCACTTTCTCTAACAAATGTCGCTAATGACCTCACACACCTGAATCTGAAGTTAGCGCGTTAGCTCCTAGCACAGATGATAAATCGTGTGAACACGTTGGACAAGCTGAAACTATTCTAAATGCGTAAACATCAACGTTTACTGAGAAATGGGTGAGATCGGCTAAAGCTGCACATTTCCACCGGAAATGTGAATAAATTTACCACAGAAATAAACCCGACGTTTACCTCAGAGATTAGCAATTAGCATCAACCTCATAGTTTTACTCATAGATGCTGCACAGAAAATGTTTTATTTTCTTTTATTCTTCTTTATATTGCTAGCAGATGCTAGATTGCACATGCAGATGCCAGATTAGCTTGATACAGATTTGATAAAGGTGAACATTTTAGCCAAATGCGGTAGGAATGTACTTGAACGGAACAATTGCTAACGACTATTTGAACTGAGGAGGCATTGCTGGTATAAATGTGACTAGTATAAATTGTATTATTGACACAAAAGCTAGCAATTCATCGGTTAATCGGTTTCTGTAACCTATAACAGGTATAATGCTAGCAACTAGCATAAACAAAAACAATTGACACAAATGCTAACAGCTAGCGTAGATGGGCTACATGCGAATATAAAGCGCGAATTAAACCCCATTGGCTAGTTAGTAAACCGCGCCGTGATACAACGCTAACTGTTTTAGTCACCAGTTGCCAGGCAACAGTAATTTCTGGCTCATGCTACCCACAATGCATTGCTTAGACCTAGCATTAAGACCCTGTGAAAGCAATTAATCACGAGGCGCTAAGAAAAGCAAGTGTGTGTGTGTGTGTGTGTGTGTGTGTGTGTGTGTGTGTGTGTGTGTGATGAAGTGATAATGGAGACCCCGGCTCTCACAGGAGGTGTGATGTCACAGTGTTCAGAGCTGTTAGCCCCAGGTGTCTCACACACACACACACACACACACACAACACACACACACACATATACACACACACACACACACATACACACACACACACACACACATACACACTGAAGCGTAGCATGGTCACCGCTTGGTTTAGCAGTTTGAGATCTCACTGAGGCAGACGATTTTTCATTCCACACACACAGACATGAGTCACTCAATGTGAGAGCCACTTAGTGGTTAAGACACTGGACCAGAACTACAGATATCTACTAATTCCGGGCCCCTGAGCAAGGCCCCAAACCCAGTAAAAGTCCCCTTGGCATCTCCCAAATGCCGTAAACACAAATTCCAGTGTGTAGCGGTAACAGCTAGCTATAACGACTGTGACCAAATTAACACGAAATGCGTATCGCTAGTTCGGAAAGACGAGCAAACTTCCACTAATATTCCCAAAAACAAACATCCGAGGACACGGACTTCAGGACGTAAAAGGTGGAACGGATTTCTGTCTCCGCCGTTTCGTCAGGGCCCTGGACGATCGTCACGCAGGCTAATCATTTTCCGATCCTCCAGATTACGTATGGATTTTGCGGGGCGTGATTTTAAAGAGAGGCGACGTTCCGCATGCAAGAGTCGATGGGAATGAATGGTCTTGACGAGTGATAAGAGACAGAGAAATGGCGTCGGAGACGACGGGTCCGAATCCACGGACTTCATCCGTGCGTCATGTGATTAGGCGTCGTAAAGCATCCGATAAAAATCCGAGTTTTCCAGGCACATTCCCGTGTCCCATGTCACATGACTTTTGACCTTTTTCTGTGTCCTCCTCAGTGTCTCAGTGTAACAGTTTGTGTTTCTCCACAGCCCTGATCTCTATCTGGTGAAGATCAGTCACGTCACACACACACACACACACACACACACACACACAGCCAGAATAACTATATTTACTACCCACAATCCCCTTCAGGAAATTGCTTCCGTCATGGGAAAAAGGACGTTTAGAATCCAGCAGGCTTTAAATTTCAATCCCCATAATGTTGTGTATGTATATATATATATATATATATATATATATATATATATATATATATATATATATATATATATATATATATCAATGGGGATTGATAGAGATATGAAAATCTGAAAAAGACAGAGGGGTATAAAGATGGAGAGATAAAGGGAGAGAGGGATATAGGTGTATGTGTGTGTGTATGTATATATATACTTCAATTATACCAAGTATCCCTCCATACTTCAATTGCCTATCCCTCTCCATCCCTCTATCCTCCATCACCCTCTTTCCATACCTCCATCTTCTATTCCTCTATCCCTCCACACTATCTCTCTGTCCCTCTATCCCTCCATACTTCCATTGCCTTTCCCTCTCCATCCCTTTATCCTCAATCGTCCTCTTTCCATACCTCTGTCTTCTAATCTTCTATCCATTCCCACCTCTATCTCTCTGACCCTCTACCCCTCCATAACTCTATTGCCTCTCCCTCTATCTCACCATCTCTCACCCCTAGCCACCCCTATCCCTCTCTCTCCATACCCATATCCCTCTATCTCTTTATGCCTCCTTCCATCTATCCTCCATCACCCTCTTTCTATACCTCCGTCTTCTCTATCCTGCCATACCTCTATTGCCTATCTCTCTATCCCTCTAACTCTCACCCCTATCCTCCTGTTCTATCTCTCTCTCTCTATCCATACCCATATCTCTCTATCTCTCCATCCCTCCATCCCAACTCTGAGCTGCTTTTGTTTCAGCCTGGCATCAGGCGTGACGCTTGTTTTTTTATTTATGTATTTGTTTGTTTGTTTATGCTTTGTGTTTTTATAGCAGACAGAGAAAGAAGGTGATGAGGGGAAGAAGAGACAGTGAGAGAGGAGAACTACCTGTATCATATCTTTCATTTATTTCAGATTAAACAATTGCCACCTTCCCATCCAAAAGGCAGAGGTAAAGAAAGAAAGAAAATCAGTGTGAGTGTGTATAATTAATTATCCATCCCAGCAGAACATGTGTGTCATGTTTTCTCTCTCTCTGTTCGTGTCCTCATTCTGTCCCCCGTCTCACTCTGTCGTTCTTTCTCTCCTCCTGCTCTGTCGCTTTCCTTCTTGAATGAAAGTCTGAGTTGGTGATTATTGTCCTTTGACTTTTCAGGCAGAGCAAATGCAAACGCTAAAATGAAAGAAAAAGCAGTTATCTTTCAGTGTGTGTGGAGGGAGAGAAAGAAAGAAAGAAAGATGATGGATGGATGGATGGAAAGAAAGATGGACGGACGGACGGACGGACGGACGGATGGACGGACGGATGGACGGACAGACAGATAGATAGATAGATAGATAGATAGATAGATAGATAGATAGAAATATGTATGGATGAAAAAGAAAGAAAGAAAGAAATATGAAAAGAAAAAGATGGATGAATGGATGAAAAGAAAAATGGATGGATGAATGGATAGACAGAAAGAAAAAGAGAGAGAAAGACAGATAGATTGATGGATGAATGGGCAGAAAGAATATATGAAAGAAAGATGTATAGATGAAAAAGAAATATGAAAAGAAAAAGATAGATGGATGGATGTATGGAAAGAAAGATGGAGGGATGGGTGGATGGATAGAAAGAAAGAGAGATGATGAAATGTGGGTTCCTGTGTTGTTCGTAATGAGGTCAGTGTTAAAGTGAAGCTCTGAATCTACCTGAGAGGAAGAAAAAAGGAAAGAGAGACGGAGAGCGAGTGGAACGATAGCACAGACTCCTGCAGGGATTTGAAGACGAGTGTGATGTGTGATTTGATAGCAGTCACACAAGCACAGCGAGAAACCTGCTGAGAATGGAGAAGTGCTAAATCTGTGGCTCTGCAGCTTCCTGCTGTGATCCTGTGAAATCCAACAGTTAGGAAAAAAAAGACGCTCAGAGGAAAAATAAGATGCTTTGGGCTCCACAAGCCACCAGGAGAACATCAGTGAACCCGCAGGAGAACATCAGTGAACCAGCCTGGAGAACATCAGTGAACAGGCCAGGAGATGGAAGGATAAGAGATGGTTGGATTAAGAAATGGATGTATTTATGGATGGATAAAGAGATGGATGGATGGACAAAGAGATGGATGGAAGTATAAAGAGATGGATGGAATTATGGATGGATAATGAGATGGATGGATGGATGATAAAGAAATGGATGGAAGGATAATGAGATGGATGGAAGGATAATGAGATGGATGGATGGATGATAAAGAGATGGATGGAAGGATAAAGAGATGGGTGGATGGATAAAGAGATGGATGGTTGATAAAGAGATGAATGGAAGGATAATGAGATGGATGTAATTATGGATTGGTATATAGAGATGGATGGACAGAAGGATAAAGAGAAGGATGGATGATAAAGAGATGGATGGAAGGATAAAGAGATGGATGGAATTATGGATGGATAAAGAGAAGAATGGATGAAAAAAGATGGATGGTATTATGGATGGATAAAGAGAAGGATGAATGAAAATTTAAATGAATCCATTCAAATCAGATGTTGTCAAATTTGGAAAAAGAAAAAAAAATTCATGAAATCCGGGATACAAAATATTTCTTTTTCTTTCTCCTATTTTTCTTCCTCCTGTTTTTCTTTCTCCTGTTTTTCTTCCTTCTCTTTTTCTTTCTCCTGTTTTTCTTCCTCCTCCTTTTTTTCCTCCTTTTCCTTCTGTTTTTTTTTCTTTGTTCTCCTGCTTTTCTTTCTCCTCTCTTTCCTTCTCCTGTTTTTCTTTCTCCCGTTTTTCTTTCTCCCGTTTTTCCTTCACCTGTTTTTCTTTCTCCTATTTTTCTTCCTCCTGTTTTTCTTTCTCCTCTTTTTCTTTCTCCTGTTTTTCTTTCTCCTGTTTTTCTTCCTCCTGTTTTTCTTTCTGCTCTTTTTCTTTCTCCTGTTTTTCTTCCTCCTGCTTTTCTTTCTCCTGCTTTTCCTTCTCCTGTTTTTCTTTCTCCTGTTTTTCTTCTCCTCTTTTTCTTCTTCCTGTTTTTCTTTCTCCTGTTTTTCTTCCTCCTGTTTTTCTTTCTCCTCTTTTTCCTTCTCCTGTTTTTCTTTCACCTCATTTTCCTTCTCCTGTTTGTTCTTCTCCTGTTTTTCTTTCTCCTGCTTTTCCTTCTCCTGTTTTTTCTTCTCCTGCTTTTCTTTCTCATGTTTTTCTTCCTCCTGTTTTTCTTCCTCCTGTTTTTCTTTCTCCTCTTTTTCCTTCTGTTTTTCTTTCTCCTGTTTTTCTTTCTCCTGTTTTTTTTTCTTCTTCTCCTGTTTTTCTTCCTCCTGTTTTTCTTTCTCCTTTTTCCTTCTGTTTTTCTTTCTCCTGTTTTTCCTTCTCCTGCTTTTCTTTCTCCTGTTTTTCCTTCTCCTGCTTTTCCTTCTCCTGATTTTCTTCTTCCTGTTTTTCTTCCTCCTGTTTTTCTTTCTCCTCTTTTTCCTTCTGTTTTTCTTTCTCCTGTTTTTCTTTTCTTTCTCCTTTTTCCTTCTGTTTTTCTTCCTCCTGTTTTTCTTTCTCCTGTTTTTCTTCCTCCTGTTTTTCTTTCTCCTGTTTTTCTTCCTCCTGTTTTTCTTCCTCCTGTTTTTCTTTCTCCTGTTTTTCTTTCTCCTCTTTTTCCTTCTGTTTTTCTTTCTCCTGTTTTTCTTTCTCCTCTTTTTCCTTCTGTTTTTCTTTCTCCTGTTTTTCTCCTGTTTTTCTTTGTTTTTCTCCTCTTTTTCTTTCTCCTCCGTGTTCTGTAAAAAGTGTACTATTTTCATCTCTGTATAAAATCCTGACTCGTCTCTTGTCTAACACTTTTAAATAAATAAATAAATAACCTTGATTATTTTTGTCTTCCTTCATCTCCGGTCTTCAGTTTCCTTTTGGTTTCTATTTCTTGAACATGATGTTTGTGACTGTTGTGAATAAATAAATAAATAAATAAATGCCACATCCTACACAGAGTCCTGATCAGGAAGCTCATGTACAGGCTTCAGTGGAACGCCAAGGAACGTTCTCCGGGATCGGAACCTCTTTTTTTTTTATCTCCGAGTTCATCTCGGCTCCTCTGTTCTTTTTTTCCCTCCTCTTTGTTAATACCTTCTATTACGCATCTGTTCACCTTTTCCTCGCACTCTTTTTGATAATAGCTGTGGAAAAAAATGACTCTTTTTCAGACTTTCAATAGCAGCTATTATCCAAACTGATGATCATTATATTGTGGCGTAATGACGGTAACGCGGCATTCTACTGTCGACTGTAAAACCCCGCTGTAATTATCATATAATATCATCCCAAATGTACAAACTAACTCGCATAATGGAGCTCCGAACTCAACAACACGATTGAAAATCCCTCCTTCTCCCTCGTTTTTCTGTAAAGAACGAGAATAACAACAAAATACACTTACGTCCTTGTTGTCTGAAATGACCCGGAAGAGTAAATAAACACACACACACACACACACACACACACACACACACACACACACATATATATATATATATATATATATATATATTCACTTTAGCGGCACTACTGTTATTAACGCTTGATTAACGCAGCGTGTTATAATTGTTATAATTATAACAATAAATAACTTTGTTATTTTGTTTATTTTTTTGCTATAATCACAAAACAGTTGGAAACTGGCGAAAAAAAAGACAAAAAAAAAACGCTGTAGGACTGTGTAAAATGTAATAAACACAGAATTCAATAATTAGCTCATAAGTCAATTTTTTTATTCAGGAGCAAATCACACATTCAATCATTCATTCATTTTCTATCGCTTTATCCGATCTTCCCTCGGGTCACGGGGAGTCTGGATGGAATGCCAAGCCATCAAATGGCAAACACACACACATTCATACACTAGGGACAATTTTCCAAGGTGCCAATCAACCTACCGTGCATGTTTTTGGACCGGGGAGGAAACCGGAGAACCCGGAGAAAAACCCCCTGAGGCACGGGGAGAACATGCAAACTCCACACACACACATGGCCGAGACGGGAACCTTGCTAACCACTAAACCACCGTGCCCCTTCATATCACATATTAGAAGTGAAAATATACCATTTTAATGAAAACATTAAGGTAGAAGGTAGTTTTCCCAGTGTATATGGGAACAGAATGGGAACAGAATTCTTAAAGGAGCCACGTCCCATATTTTACACTTTAAGCAACCACTAAACAAAGTAACATTGAAATGAACAAGGAATTAATATTATCCTTCCTTCCATCTATCTCTTTGTCCATCCATCCATCTCTTAATCCATCCATAATTCCATCCATCTCTTTATCCATCCATCTCTTTATTCTTCCATCCATCCATCTCTTTATTCTTCCATCCATCCATCGCTTTATCCATCCATCTCTTTATTCTTCCATCTATCCATTGCTTTATCAATCCATCTCTTTATCCAACCACCCATCCCTTTATCCATGCATCCATCCATCCATATCTTTATCCTTCCATCCATCCTTCCATGATTCCATCCAACCAATCCATTTCTTTTTACTTCCATTTTTATTCACCCATCCATCTATTTTTTAATCTATTCTATTTTAATCTATTTTTAATTCTATTTTTAAATCCATCCATCCATCTCAACAGTTTATCTAGCCACTGATTCACGCAGAACTTTCTTCCACTCGTGTGTGTTTTGGCCTTTTTCAGACTTCGCCGAAGCATCGAAACAAACGCATCAAACCCCTAGAAGACTTTCCACAGACAGTGTAATGGCTTAAGCATTATTGAAAAAATATATATATACCATTTTAAATTTCCAAGAAGAAATCAAAACGCTTCCCTTTCTCATCTCCTTACGGCTCCATTGTTGACCTTCAGGATGCTCATTAAAAATTCTCTGCTGCAGTCATTGTTTAGAATTTTTATCCCCCGAAACTTTTCTTCAAACAAAACTGCGCACAACTGTGCCATTCCCACAACCAATCATTTATCTGCCGGATGTTTGTTGTTTATCTGCGGAAACATGTTGGAAAATTGAAGTATAGTATTCACCCCAGACTTTTAACTTAGTTGGGAAAAAAAACGATTTTTAAAACTGTATTTTTATGTTTGTATTGTAAAAAAAAACATAAAAAAATGTAAAAAGAGCTGGACGTGGCAGAGTTAAGTGACGAGGACGAACAGGATTGGAAACGGACAAAATACAATAAAATACAATAAAACAAGTATAAAATGATTAAATAATGAAATGCAATGGTTTTGCAAGAATTAATTAATTAATTAATTAATTAATTAATTAATTAAAGCTTGTTTTTTGGTGGGTGGGCGGCGGTTTAAGCAGCCAGATTTGCATATTCATGATTGCAAAGACACCAGTACCTGGCCGTGTATTTCTTTCACATTTATATGGTCATTTGTTTTTCTATATAAACCAAACAAACATTGCTAAAATATAAAATCTCAATAATACACAATATCGCGGAAAGTTTTGGGACACATGACGGTCCCACCAGTACGGTGTTATTCCGCAGACTGTTACTGTGTCCACAAACCATTGGCAAAATAGTGTATGTCCTTCGTTTCTTGTCTTCTTTCAGAATGACATTGTCATTTTTTTACTTTTCTTTTTGTTATCTTTTGTGTAAAAAAAAAAAGTCATTTGCCGCCTATTTTCTGATTTCACAAATCATTCCGTTATCATTTTCATAACCCTTGCCTGAAATCAGTTGTTTATTTGGACATTAGAATATTTAAATAATCATTTGCATATTGTGAATATGTCTTTATCTTATTTATCTTTTATCCCGTGTTCCAACTTTTTTGGAATTGGGATTGTAGCTGGTAAAATCTGCCTACATTGTTTACATTCATTCATTCATCTTCTAGCGCTTTATCCGATCTTCCCTCGGGTCACGGGTCGCGGTGTCTATATCAGGCGTCTATGGGCATTAAGGCAGGATACACCCTGGATGGAATGCCAACACATCGCAGGACATGCACACACACTCACACACACACATTCATACACTAGGGACAATTTTCCAAGGTGCCAATCAACCTACCGTGCATGTATTCGGACCGGGAGGAACCCGGAGAAAAAACCCCTGAGACACGGGGAGAACATGCAAACTCCACACATACATGGCGGAGACGGGAATCGAACCCGGACCCTGGCGGTGTAAGGCGAACGTGCTGACCACTAAACCACCGTGTCCCTTACTTTGTTTACCTGATTGTTTATTTTCTTGAGTATTAGCATACTGTATTAGGGCCAATATTGGATGAAAAAAATTCTTATATGGGGGGGGGGGTTCAAGGAATTTGTGAAAAACTCAAGATAACACACACAACACTAACAACCCAAATGAGGATGGGGTTCTCTGTTGAGTCTGGTTCCTCTCAAGGTTTCTTCCTGTTCCCAGGGAGTTTTTCCTTGCCACCGTCGCTTCGGCTTGCTCAACAAGAAACAATTAGTGCTAAAACTGATTTTCACTTTTCACACATTAGTATTTTGTAAAGCTGCTTTGGGACTATGACACATTGTAAAAAGCGCTTTATAAATAAAATTGAATTGAATTGAATTGAAGATAAAAATGGAAAAGTTTCGAGTTTAAAACTTAGAAGAAAACTCTGAAATGTAGGAGAAATAAACGTTTGATGTTTAAACTCAGCAGGGACACTTTGGGCAGATGCCTGGAGTGGAAATCAAATCAAACATCTCCCAACAAGGAATTACGTGTTATCCCAGAATCCTCAGATAATCATCGGGACGTTGAAGAAGAAACATTTCTGTAATCCAAGTAAACACCATATTGACTTTGAGTTTTAACCTTGAAAATCTAGATTCTTTTCAAAGCTTTAAAGTGTTTTGTTTTGTTTTGTTTTTTCTTTTTTTTTCAAAAAATTCAGTTTTCAAATTACATTTTTCCAAATTCTATGTTTTCCACTCGGAAATACCCTGTCTCTCTAATATTTTCCCCAACACACCGTCATTATATTTATATTATATTATTATCATTGTAGAGATACAAAATCTATCCATCAGCAGAAAGAAAACAAAGAATTAACAAAAGATAATTGAACAGGGGGCACGGTGGTTTAGTGGTTTAACACGTTCGCCTCACCACCTCCAGGGTCCGGGTTCAATTCCCGTCTCGGCCATGTGTGTGTGCATGTTTTCCCCGTGCCTCAGGGGGTTTTTCTCCGGGTTCTCCGGTTTCCTCCCGGTCCAAAAACATGCACGGTAGGTTGATTGGCACCTTGGAAAATTTTCCCTAGTGTATGAATGTGTGTGTGTGTGTGTGTGTGTGTGTGTCCTGTGTTGGGTTGGCATTCCATTCAGGATGTATCCTGCCTTAATGCCCATAGACGCCTGAGATAGACGCAGACTCCCCGTGACCCGAGGGAAGATCGGATAAAGCGCTAGAAGATGAATGAATTAATAATTGAACAGAAATAGAATAAAATAACGATTATATACAAGGAAACGTGTCACTCAGTGGTTAAGGTGTTGGCTTCTGACCACAACTGTCTCTATTGGGCCCTTGAGCAAGGCCCTTAATGCTCAGTTGTAAGTCGCTCTGGAAAAGGAGGCCTGTATATGTGATATCAGTATTTTTTTTCCTAATCTAGATAAGTGTTTTTCAGGACGTCCTGAGACCAGATGTGTGTGTGTGTGTGTGTGTGTGTGTGTGTGTGTGTGTGTGTGTGTGTGTGTGTGTGTGTGTGTGTGTGTGTGTGTGTGTGCTCGGAAGTGGGTTGATCCTCCCATCTCTCAGATACGTGCTCATAACTTCTACAGGCTAATCACTTTTCATAAACTCTCACAAGTAAGCACTCGACAAAGCAATATAAAGCATCGAAATATTCCATTGCAGCATCTGTAGGAGTTCTGTCCTGTAGGATCGTCTCCACGGCCCTCGGCCAATCAGAATCATCGCTGCAAACCAATCTGCATATATTTCTTGCTACTTAACTTTTACTTTTTCAATGTTAGACACTGGAACATAAATATTTTTGCTTGTTTGTGTGTGTGTGTTTGTTGTTTTTTTTTTTCGCTCGGTAAATGAGCTGCCGGTGCTCGGTGTCTGACCTGACCACCCACACACACCTTTGAAAGATACACACACACACACACACATACTGAGTGTTTACAGTAAAATGAGATGACATGAAAGCTAATGAAAAAAAAAATAAATGTTACAGTGGCGGTATTGTTTTTTTCCATCTGTGGCTTTCAATCTGGTGCACAAAAAAAACAGAAAGGAATGCTCACTTTTTTGTTCTTTTTTTATTATTATTATTATTTGCAACACAAAGAAACGGAAAGGAAAGTTAGAAATAAAATAAAACAGATATAAAATGTTTAAATGCATAAAATTAATGCATTGGTTTTACAGGAAATTATAAAATTAATAAAGCAATTTATTTTAATAGTAATAAAAAAATTAATAGTAATATATTTAAGGGAAAATTAAAAATAATTAAAATACAAGCTTTTTTTTTTTGGTGGGCGGCGGTTTAAGCAGCCAGATTTGCATATTCATGATTGCAAAGACACCAGTACCTGGCCATGTATTTCTTTCACATTTATATGGTTAATCATTCATCTTCGACCGATATATCCGATATTCCCTCGGATCACGGGGAGCCTATCTCATGTGTCTATGGGCATTAAATTCACACACACATTCATACACTAGGGACAATTTTTCCTTGGTGCCAATCAACCTACCGTTTTTGGACCGGGGAGGAAACCGGAGAACCCGGAGAAAAACCTCCTGAGGCACGGGGAGAACATGCAAACTCCACACACACATGGCCGAGACGGGAATCGAACCCCGACCCTGGCGGTGTGAGGCGAACGTGCTAACCACTTATGGTCATTCATACATATATATATATATATATCAAACAAACCTCTCACTACTCCGTTACTGTGTCCGCAAACTTTTGCCAATAAAGTGCATGTCCTTCTTTTCTTGTCTTCTTTCAAAATGACATTGTAATGTTGTTGATTTTTTACTCATTATGAGTAAACAAATGATTACTCATTTTTAAACAAATGAGTCAGAGGTTCATTCGCCGTCCATTTTCTGATCTCGCGAATCATTCCGTTATCATTTTCATAACCGTTGCCTGCCATCGTCAGATGTTTATTTGGACATTAGTGGCTTTCTGTTAAAGCGCTTGTATTTGAAGCAGCAGATCTGTATCTCTATTCAGAGTTTTTATTTTCCCACCATAAGGAATCATGAGGGTCTGAGAGGCTGCTGGGACATAATGGACTGAAACCATCAGGGACTCTCTGTGCTTTTCGGAAAGACGAGCCGATCGGCGGCCTTCTGTCCCATAATTATGCTGAATGAGTTTAGAAATGATTGGCTCTTAATTACAGCAGATGTTTGACCACCGTTTGGGACGTCGAGAAACTATGAAACGAGCAATCTGTGTAACGGATGCAGAAACATGACCACATACGGCCTATAGTGTATTCGTATAAGGACAGGGGCAAGACTGTGTGATGATACACACATGATTCCTGAATCATGACTCAGAGCACCGACCTTTCTTTTGTGTGTGTGTGTGAATCATTACATGAGTATCATGTAACGAATCATGACTCCGTGAATAGACTCTGTTTCCTGAATCATGACTATGCATATTGACTCTATTTCCTGAATTATGACTCACAGGACTGACTCTATTTCCTGAATGATGATTTAGAGAACCGACTCTATTCCCTGAATCATGAGTCATTCTGTTTCCTGAATTATATTATGCATCAGACGTGACTCCTGAATCATGGCTCGGAAGCACAAGCTCTATTTTCTGAATCCTGACTCGGAGTACTGACTCGATTTCCTGCATCAGAGTGTGCCATTAGACACACATGACTCCTGAATCATGGGTCAGAGCACTGATTATGTTTTTTGAATTTTGACTCGGGGCACTGACTCTATTTCCTGAATCATGACTGGGAGCACTGAAACTTTTTCCAGAGTCATGAGACAGAGCACTGCCTCTTTTTTTTAACATCGATCCTCTGAATCTTGACTCTGAGAACCGACTCTGTTCCGTGAATCATGACTCTAAGAACTGATTCTGTTTTAGTGAATCATGACTCTAAGAACTGACACCCCCATTTGTCCCTCATCCACCCCCCCTTCTCTCTTTCTTTCTCTTCTTTACTCTCTTTCATTCCTCTTGGCTCTCTCTCTCTCTCTCTCATTCTCTCTCATCACATGTTTATCTATGGTGTGATATATAATTGAATGCACTTCGACCCCCCTTGTGAGAGGACGAGCGTTTTCCTGCTGTTCTGCTGTCAGCTCTCATTTCGATTCATTCGGCTGAGTTTGAGCTGCAGCTCATCCATCATGTCTCCCAGCGAGTGGCCCGTCGTCTGTCCCGGAACGGCCGCCTTCATCTGGACGACTGGATTTAACCTGCAGGAGGTTCATATTTAGTGAGTTGCGAGTGTGGCGCTGTCGCTCCGGGCAAAAGCAGAGATGCTTCAGAATTGAGAGTTAGAGGGCTGACTCTCTTTCCTGACTCACAACTCAGAGTAGTGACTCTAATTGCTAAATCATGACTAACTTTCCGCCTCAAAGCACTAACCCTGTTTCCTTCTTTGTGACTCAAAGCGCTGACTCTATTTCCTGAATCATGACTCAGAGCACCGACTGTATTTCCTGAATAATGATTTAGAGCCCTGCCTCTACACTTCTTGAATCAGGAGTTGAAACACTGACTATTTTCCCAAATCAAGACTAACAGAACTGACACTATTTCCTGCTTTGTGACTCAAAGCACTAACCCTGTTTCCTTCTCTGTGACTCACAAGCACTGACTTTATATTTCCTAAGGTGAGACCCGATTTCCTGAATCGTGACACAGAACACTGATTCTATTTCCTGAATCATGAGTTGAAACACTGACTCTATTCCCTGAATCATGACTCTGAGTGCTGTTCCATTTCCTGAATCATAATTCAGAGCCCTGCCTCTACACTTCTTGAATCATGAGTTGAAACACTGACTCTATTTCCCGAATCAAGACTCATAGAACTGACACTATTTCCTGCTTTGTGACTCAAAGCACTAACCCTGTTTCCTTCTCTGTGACTCAAAAGCACTGACTCTATATTTCCTGAGTTGAGACCCTATCTCCCAATCGTGACACAGAACACTGATTCTATTTCCTGAATCATGAGTTGAAACACTGACTCTATTCCCTGAATCATGACTCTGAGTGCTGTTCCATTTCCTGAATCATAATTCAGAGCCCTGCCTCTACACTTCTTGAATCATGAGTTGAAACACTGACTCTATTTCCCGAATCAAGACTCATAGAACTGACACTATTTCCTGCTTTGTGACTCAAAGCACTAACCCTGTTTCCTTCTCTGTGACTCAAAAGCACTGACTCTATATTTCCTGAGTTGAGACCCTATCTCCCAATCGTGACACAGAACACTGATTCTATTTCCTGAATCATGAGTTGAAACACTGACTCTATTCCCTGAATCATGACTCTGAGTGCTGTTCCATTTCCTGAATCATAATTCAGAGCCCTGCCTCTATACTTCTTGAATCATGAGTTGAAACACTGACTCTATTTTCCCAAATCAAGACCCAGAGAACTGACAACATTTTTCCGCTTTGTGACTCAAGGCAGTAACCCTGTTTCTTTCTAGGTGACTCGAAAGCACTGACTCTATATTTCCCAAGGTGAGACCCCATCTCCCGAATCATGACACAGAACACTGATTCTATTTCCTGAATCATGAGTTGAAACACTGACTCTATTCCCTGAATCATGACTCTGAGTACTCTTTCATTTCCTGAATCATAATTCAGAGCCCTGCCTCTACACTTCTTGAATCATGAGTTGAAACACTGACTCTATTTTCCCAAAGAAAGATTTGGAGAACTGCTTCGTGACTCATAGCACTAACCCTGTTTCCTTCTATGTGACTTGAAAGCACTGACTCTATATTTCATGAGGTGAGACCCGATCTCCCGAATCATGACTCAGAACGCTGATTCTATTTTCTGAATCATGACTCTGAGCACTGACTTAATATCTTTCCCTAGTTGAAACACTGACTCTATTTTCTGACTCAATTACTTTCCCGAACCATGACTCAAAGCGATGATTCTATTTCCTGAATCATGACTCAGGAGGTTTGAAGCCAAGCAGCGTGCAATTAAAGCTCACTCTGGAGCTCGGCTGGCGCTCATACGATGACAGTGTCCTGTTGCTTGTCTTCAGAAATTTCAGCAGATTCCAAACATTTGGATGGAGGCCTGGGAGTGTGTGTGAGCATGTGTGTGTGTGTGTGTGTGTGTGTGTGTGTGTGTGTGCATGTGTGTGTGTGTGTAATCCTCTCTCTCTGCAATAAGGAGAATCGGCAGAACGAGCCAGCCGCCTCCTCAGTTTGGACCTCATCCAATAAACAGGAGCCTGTGTAACAAACAGGTTGGTAAAGACTTGAGGAAATGTTCTCCACTGAGTGTCAAGTGTGTGTGTGTGTGTGTGTGTGTGTGTGTGTGTGTGTGTGTCTGTGTGAAGAGAGTAAAATGATGAAATTCAAATGCATTAAATGTTTAAGGTCCAGCATCAATTTTCCTTTCCATCCTACCACGGCGAGGGTTAGCGCATCAAAGATCCATGATGTAATACTGGGAAGGAGAAGTGCTATTTGCCCTCTTCTACCCAGAGCTGCAAGACGTCTACACTCACCTAATGTCACTCCTGGTGCTTGTAGGACCAAGCTTCCACTATGGGCTTCCACTATATGCTGGATCATTAAGAGCCCAGAACATTTTGTGAACTTTTAGCTGCCATGCTTCTTTTGCAGGATGTTCCAGCATGTCCTGCTCCTGACAGGAGTGTGTGTGTGTGTGTGTGTGTGTGTGTGTGGATGTAAACCATTCTGTCACTCAGCACCATGAAGCCGAAGTTCCATTTTCTCTACTTTAGTCATTATACATGACACGAATTGTCTTCTGTGCTTGGAGATGATCGAGCAGATGATACCTCTGACACGTCCCGGGCCTCCTAAAGGACACCTACATGTCTGTCTGTATCAGATACCTCAAGACGAAGCCTGGAGCTGAACATTCTTCAAACTCAGGTGTTTGCGATGTGGATCAGTTTCCACAGAAGACCGCCCGCCTCTGTAATCACGAGGAGGAGGAGAAGATCACATTCATAATAAAGCACATACACTGAAGTAGGTTCTTCCAACCAATAACAGATCTGTCAAGAGCGAAAAACACTCTTTTGTTCTTCTTCTACGCTCACCTTGTCAGATGCAGATAGTACAGCGTTAACCCGTAGAGTCTGTATGCTGAGAAGATCTTCAAGACCTGAAGATACCCCACAACCAGAAGTTCCTTCTACTCCAGACATGAGCGAATATCGATTCTTTTTTCATGATTCTTTATATGACTCCATGAATCATTCGAAGCAATTGAGTCCTTGGTAGTTTTGCCACTTTATATACTGAGCCGCAGGATTCAATGAAATCAACAGACTTGTCACGTGTAAACAAACAGCTGGGTCTGACGTACTTCATGAGTCGAAGTATTGGGTGAATTCGAAAAAATTTGGTGTCTGCCCTCTAGTGGATTTCAATGGCAAAAGCAGGCAGAATCCTCACTGACTCAAGTGACTCATGTGATTCAGACGAGTGATTCATTTGGTTTTAAATTCATATCTACTGACGTGCAAAGTCCTGATATATCTGCGTACCACTGATCCATGTGTATATCACGTCATTCTGATTCGAGTCCATACCTATATCATACAGCAAACCAATGAACGAGTGGAAGCAAAGCACTACTCTTTGGAAAGTGCCCTGGGAAAGCGGAAAGATTCACCAGGTACACAATGATGGACAGCAGAGGCCAGATACGCAGCATTTCAGGGAGGTTGCCAAGCAGTAAGCAAAGATAAAGAGAGAACAAATCGATAAAGACACTCTGGCAGGAACCGTGGGCTCGGGAGCGGCGGATAGCTAATATATGATAGTCCTCCATTTCACATTACAGATTGACCGTAAACAGATTGACCCTCCGTCTTTGGCACTAAAACCGAGGAATGTATTATTACATCTGAAAGGACCTTGGGATGTCTCAGGAACAATCTCAGAATCAAAGGTTCCTCGAGAGATCTTGAGATTGTTTGTCCACTTCTTTGTATACAGACAGTGTGCTACGGTTCTGTTAATGGGTGCAGTAGGAGCAGGTCGGTAGTTCTGGGATATGACCTTCTGGTCAGCAGTCCCACATTTTATCGCTTCCCTTTACATTCTGCTGATATCGGTGTAATACAGGTCAAACTGTTCCATTCCTCTTATACATCTTACATCAGAGGTCACAGCAGTAGCGACTTGGTGCTGTCGGGATGTGAACTGACGACCTTGTAAATGGAAGTCCACCACTTTCCCTTAAAGTCCCCTTGTATTGGTATAATGCAGCTCAAAGTGCTTTATTCCCCTTATACTAATTCTATGGTTCAGAGCTCAAGGTCCTCGAAGCTTGGTGGTAGAATTGGAGCCCATGAACTTCTGGTCCAACATTTTATCACTTCCTTTTACATCCGCCTAATATTGATGTAACACAACCCAAACTGCTTTATTCCTCTTATACGAATTCTATGGTCCATATCTCAAGGGGAGTCAGAATTATTAGTATTCCCCTGATTATTGATGTAATAGAATTACACTACAGCTATGGTCCAGAGCTCTCTGGCCCAGCAATAGCAGCTTGGTTAGGTTGGGATTTGATCCCATGACCATCCGATCGGAAATACACCCCTGAGTTTTAATTTTCCCTTACGTTACCCTGCCATTGATATAATTCAGCTCAAACTGCTTTATTCCTCTTACACCACAGCGGTAGTCTTGCTCAACGTCCTAGCAGCTCAGTCATGCTGAGATTTTAACCAATGTCCTTCTAACCATAAGTCCAACATTGTATCATTTCCTCTTATAGTCCTCTGACACTGGTGCAATACAGCTCAATCTGCTTTATTCCTATTACGCCACAGCAGTGGCCTTGCTCAAGGGCCCAGTAGATTGATGGTGTTGAATCCATGACCTTTCCATCAAAAAGCTAACATTTTATTACTTTGTTACTTACCGTTCCCTAATATTGGAGACAGGTGATATTGGGGACCGGCGATATTGGGGACCTACGATATTGGGGACCCGTGATATTCGGGCCCTCAGGTGACCGGCAGAGGGAGCTTGGAGCTGGGATTTGTAAACAAGTATCATGAGGTTACTGTTACAAAATGTAGACTCCAAAAAAATGTCACCATAGTAATAAGTTACCAATAACCCCTTTCCATAAGATGACTTAGTGATCAAAAGTATCTCCGTCTATGGGTCGCATACCAGTATTGGGACTTTCTGTTTCAGGGAAGGGCTGAGGGGAGTGAGGGGTTGGGAACACATTTAGGGTGTGTTTACACAAAGGCGGTATTTTATTGTCGTGTATGTGTATATTGTTTATACGGAGGCAGATGTTTGTGACTCTTCACCGGAGAGCTGAACTGACTCCCACCAGGCCTAATGGAGCATTTTATACCCGGCTGTCAGAATCAGTGGACTTCCAGCTCGAGGCTTCTTCTCACAGAAAAAAATGTGTGTGTGTGATAAATGATGCAAGAACAATGTGAACATTATCCTCAGCATGGTGTGTGTTGTTTGACGTGTGCGTGTGCCGCCTCAGGACTGTGTGTTCAACAATCGCACGCACACACACATCCACAAACACAAATACATCATAAAGATGAGAGATGTTTCTCCTAACTGGCCTTCCTGCACAAATTGGACATTTCACTGTATTTTTTTTCTCCCTCTCGCTCTGGTTCAGTCCTTTTTCTTTCTCCTTCTTTAAGCCTCTCTATTTTGGGATTTTTTTTTTCTTCGCCTTTTCAAGGTCTCTCGCTTTCAAATATATTCATGTATCTCGCTTTCTCTTCTCAAGTCTCACTTCTACAGATTTTAGGATCTAAAGTTTTAAGTTAACAAGTTTTGGAGGATCTCTCTTTAACCGTATCTCCAGCTTACAGTCTCTCTTTCAAGTCACATACCTTTGACACTTCGTCGATATACACCACAGTACACAATACACAAATATAACGTTCCTCCAGGACCACGATGTAAACAAAAGTAATGAGAACATACAGACCTCCTTAGAGCAGAAACACAATGCAATAACACTCAGATGTCCTGTGAAGAAGATGAAGAAACTGTTACACACTCTGACTGTGAGGCCGCGAATGTTCCGGGACCTTTTTTATACAGACAGCAGGAGGTTGACAAGTGTGCGTATATGTATGGGTGTGTGTGTGTGTGTGTGATCAGACACAATGCTGGTGGCTTTGAGAATGCCATGTGTGTAAATATCCATAATGGATTGAAGAGTTATTTTAGTGTCTATTCCAGTTTGCAGTCTCTTTGGAACAGTATCTCCAGTTTACAGGCTCTGCTTTATTTTCTATTCCAGTTTATGGTCTCTCTTTAAGTCTTTAATCGTATATCTAGTTTACTTCCCATCTTTTAGAGTCTCTCCTTCCTCACACTCTCACTTTAACACTCTGTGTTTAACACGCCCTCTCTAATAGTATCTCCAGTTTGTAAGGTCAAGGCACAGTGTACAAGAGAGACCAGAATACATTGGAGGAGGAGCGGTGGGATGTGTGAGGCCAGAGTACAGTCGTTGGCAGGGTTCGGGGTGCAGTGGATGTGTTAGGGAATGATGCAGTGAATGTGTGAGGCCAGGGTACAGTGGACGTGTGAGGAAAGTGTACATTAGATGTGGGAAGCCAGAGTAGAGTGGATGTGTGGGGCCAGGCTATGGTGAGGCAAGTGTACAAAACACAGGGTACAGTGGACATGGAAGGACAGTGTGCAGTGTTTTGGGAGGCCATAATGCAGTAGATATGTGAGACCAGAGTGCACTGGATGTGGGAAGACAGGGAGGTCAGAGTACAGGGTACATGGGAGTACAAGGCACAGTGGACATGTGAGGATGGGGTACAGTGGTCATGGGAGGCCAGGGTATAGTGAATAAGGGAAACCAGGATACAGTAGGAATGGGAGGCCAGGGAACAGTGGATGAGGGACACCAGGGTACAATAGGCATGGGAGACCAGGGTACAGTGAATAAGGTAAACCAGTGTACAGTGGACATGGGGGACCAGGGTAAAGTGGATGAAGGAAACTAGGGCACAGTTGACATGGGAGGCCAGGGTACAGTGGATAAGGGAAACTAGGGCACAGTTGACATGGGAGGCCAGGGTACAGTGGATAAGGGAAACTAGGGCACAGTGGACATGGGAGGCCAGGGTACAGTGGATAAGGGAAACTAGGGCACAGTTGACATGGGAGGCCAGGGTACAGTGGATAAGGGAAACTAGGGCACAGTGAACATGGTAGGCCAGGGTACAGTGAATGAGGGAAACCAGGGCACAGTGGACATGGGAGGCCAGGGTACAGTGGATGAGGGAAACTAGGGCACAGTGCCCTTGGGAGGCCAAGGCACAGTGGACATGGGAGGCCAGGGTACAGTGGATAAGGGAAACTAGGGCACAGTGGACATGGGAGGCCAGGGTACAGTGAATGAGGGAAACCAGGGCACAGTGGACATGGGAGGCCAGGGTACAGTGAATGAGGGAAACCAGGGCACAGTGGACATGGGAGGCCAGGGTACAGTGGATGAGGGAAACTAGGGCACAGTGCCCTTGGGAGGCCAGGGTACAGTGGACATGGGAGGCCAGAGTACAGTGAATGAGGGAAACCAAGGTACAGTGGACATGGCAGGCCAGGGTACAGTCAACATGGAAGGCCTAGCTACAGTGAATGAGGGAAACCAGAGTACAGTGGACATGGAAGGCCCGGGTACATTGGACATGGGAGGCCAGAGTACAGTGGACATGGGAGGCCAGGGTACAGTGGATGAGGGAAACCAGGGTACAGTAGGAATGGGAGGCCAGGGTACAGTGGATGAGGGAAACCAAGGCACAATGGACATGGGAGGCCAGGGTACAGTGGACCTGAGAGGCCAGGGTACAGTTGAAATTGGAGGCCAGGGTTCATTGGATGTGGGAATTATAGGTGGGGGATATATTATGCAGTATTATATGCTTTTGATGAGACAAAAAAACAAGCTTACAATTGAATTTCTTGATTGTGTTTATTGTTTGTGCCAAATCCTTTTGTTTATTTTACCTCTTTTCTAATACCGGATTACTGGATTGGCTTTGTTTGGCTTTTTTCTATGTTTTGTTTTCTCTTTGGGAGGGAGGTGGGAGCTCAGTG
>JACRUU010000018.1:23152358-23174858 GCA_030449085.1 Kryptopterus vitreolus | reverse complement strand
AGTTCTGTGTACAGCATCTGAGAGAGGAGAACACCGTCACTAACATGCCCATCCTGAGGCATGCTGCCAGTGTGTGTGTGTGTGTGTGTGTGTGTGTGTGTGTGTGTGTGTGTGTGTGTGTGAAGACTTTTGTCATCAAACATTTTATATCCATAACATCATTAACATTATCATCATAACATTAAAGCTAATATTGATTCACTAATTATGATTGGTTGGAAGGAGTTCAGGTGTGAATAGTGGATTGTGATTGGTTGGAAGAGAGTTGAGCTATGAATAGTGGATTGTGATTGGCTTAGAAGAAGTCCAGGTGTGAATAGTCGATTGTGATTGGCTGGAAGGAGTTCAGGTGTGAATAATGGATTGTGATTGGCTGGAAGAAAGTTGAGATGTGAATAGTGGATTGTAATTGGCTGGAAGGAGTTCAGGTGTAAATATTGGATTGTGATTGGTTGGAAGGAGTTCAGGTGTGAATAGGGGATTGTGATTGGCTGGAAGGAGTTCAGGTGTGAATAGTGGATTGTGATTGGCTGGAAGGAGTTGAGGTGTGAATAGTGGATTGTGATTGGTTGGAAGGAGTTCAGGTGTGAATAGTGGACTGTGATTGGCTGGAAGGAGTTTAGGTGTGAATAATGAATTGTGATTGGCTGGAAGAAAGTTGAGCTGTGAATAGTGGATTGTGATTGGCTGGAAGAAATTTGACCTGTGAATAGTGGATTGTGATTGGCTGGAAGGAGTTCAGGTGTGACTAGTGGATTGTGATTGGCTGGAAGGAGTTCTGGTGTAAATATATATAGACTTTGGACTTTCTGTAGGTCATGAGTTCAAGTCCCAGCAAAAACAAACTGCCACCCCTGGGCCACTAATCAAGGAGGTGCTGAGGGCGAAGTTGTGTGAATGAGAGAAAAATAAGTTGTATGAAAAAGAGCATCTGTGTCTCAGTTTTTGCTTATTTTTGCTCGGCTTTTTTTGGGGAGCAGATTTTTGTGGATACTATTTTGCTTTCCTCTATTTTTGTGCCTTTCTGTCCAAGTCTGTTTGGCTCCCACCCCCAGGCAAACTGCTGGAGCTCCCTCCTCCCACACGGTCGACCCCATGTTCCGACTCAATCCTGACAATTCCCATCCATTCCATCAGTTTCACTCTGCATCAGCTTGAACTCCTCGACGCTGGGAAGTTACCATGATGTAATGGTGATAATCCACAACCAGGTCTTACACCAGTCTAGTGCTCTCTGCTTCAGCTCCAAATCCTGATCTCACACCTGCACCATCTCCTTATTTACAAGGGGGGGGGGGGGGGGGGGGGGGGGGGGTGGGAGGAGGGGGGGGGTGGTGGGGGGGGGGGGGTGGAGGAAAGCTGGAAACAGGGATTATGGAGGAAAGGAATGAAAGAAAGAAGGATGATAAAGGAAAAGAGGGTGATGTAGGAATGTTGGATGTTGAACGACAAGGGGATGATGGAAAAGAAAGGTTGGATGATAAAGGAAAGGTGGATTAGGGAGGGCAGGAGGGTAATGAAGGAAAGAAGGATGATGGAGCAAAGGAGGAGGGTGGAGGGAAAGGGGATGCTGGAGGCAAGGAGGGTGACGGTGGAAAGATGGATGTTGAGGGTCAAGGGGATGATGAAGGAAAGGTGGATGTCGGAGGGACATGTGGAAATGTGGATGATAAAGGAAAGGAGGATGATGAAGGAAAAGTGGATGATGTCCCTTCCACTTCTTTCTTTTCCTCCACTGTCTCCCCTTGCTTTTCCTCTTCTACCTCTTCTTTGATTTCCTCCACTTTTCCCCTTGCTTTTCCTCTTCCACCCCATCTTTCTTTTCCTCTTCCACTTCTTTCTTTTCCTCCACTTTCTCCTCTTGCTTTTCCTCTTCCATCTCTTCTTCCTTTTCCTCCACTTTCTCCTCTTGCTTTTCCTCTTCCATCTCTTCTTCCTTTTCCTCCACTTTCTCCTCTTGCTTTTCCTCTTCCATCTCTTCTTTCTTTTCCTCTTCCATCTCTTCTTCCTTTTCCTCCACTTTCTCCCCTTCCTTTTCCTCTTCCACCTCTTCTTCCTTCCTTGTACTTTCCTCCCTCTCCCCTTCCTCCTTTCCCTAAACTTCTACACTGTCTTCCTCCACATCTCGTTCCTTTCCCTCCTCCTCCTATTCACCCAGATCTGAGTAGCGCAAGCTCGAGTGCTTTAACACCAGCGATTAAACACCTCCAACAATCTGTCCGTCGCTCCTCAGCTCATCGTTAGCACACATTTCCCAAAGAATGAATAAGCGTGATGAACGAGTTTTGTCAGATTTGGATAAAAAGAGATTATCCAGCTCTCCCGATCATCCTCGGATCCCAACGCCGAGTGCTGAGAGGCAATCTGGCCACGTCTCTCTCTCTTTCTCTCTCTCTCGCGTCAGGTCTCGCGGGCGACGGAGCCACCGATCAGAGAGGGACTGTCGCAGATTGCTGGAAGCTGTCCAGATTAATTATGTGACGTGGATCCGCGTTCCTGACTGCCACATGACGGATTCGCCAGCAGCTCCAAAGCCCAGCGTACTCGTTTGCAAAGAGATGGAGGTGCTCTGTGATTTATGGCGGATCATTTCGCCCGTGATACGCGCTGAATCTGTAAACACCGTTGATCAATCTCTTTCAGTCACGCCAGCCACTGCCGGGGTAAAATATGGTGCACTATTAGCATAGATGTGTGCGCTAATCACATGAATCATAGCCTGTAGAGGTGCGAAGGGGTGAAAATTCATTTTGTTTTGGTCATTTTCTATACAGTATATATATATATATATATATATATATATATATATATATATATATATATATATATATATATATATGATGAATGAAACAGCAGAGACGACACACCCTGCAGATCCAATAATAATTAATAAAAATTAAGTCTGAAATTGGGGGCACGGTGGCGTAGTGGTTAGCACGTTCGCCTCACACCGCCAGGGTCCAGGTTTCGATTCCCGTCTCAGCCATGTGTGTGTGTGTGGAATTTTGCATGTTCTCCCCGTGCCTCAGGGGGTTTTTCTCCGGGTTCTCCGGTTTTCCTCCTCGGTCCTCTTAAAAGGGTCCAAAAATGCACGGTAGGTTGATCGGTAGGTTGATTGGCACCTTGGGAAAATTGTCCCTAGTGTATGAATGTGTGTGTGTGTGTGTGTGTGTCCTGCGATGGGTTGGCATTCCATCCAGGGTGTATCCTGCCTTAATGCCCATAGACGCCTGAGATAGACACAGACTCCCCGTGACACCGAAGGGAAGATCGGATATAGCTTAGCGGTAGAAGATGAATGAATGAATGAATCATGAAATAGCCAAGGAAATATGATGTATCCCCTCTACATTGGCTAGCAATCAAATAAGTGATTATGAAATACGTCTACTGATATAGAAAAAAAATTATCTTTTTAGTGTCAGGATCCCCAACGACTACTAGGTACAGGCTGTTTGTTGGTACCTCAAATAATAAAGGGTACACCAGGGGAGGAGCTTTCTCGTACAAATTCTTGGAAACTAATTCCAATTAGTAAAACGGGACTTTGGTACAGTCTCGGTGTTCATGTCGAGTCTGAAAAGACATTTATGTACACAAGCTTTTAGTCAGTAGATGTTTCTGAGTTAAATGTTTACATGTACATTTACGGCAAAAATGTAAATGTAAAAAAAATGTTTACATGTACATTTACGACTTCATTCATTCATTCATCTTCTACCGCTTTATCCGATCCTCCCTCAGGTCACGGGGAGCCTGTGCCTATCTCAGACGTCTATGGGCAGTAAGGCAGGATACACCCTGGATGGAATACCAACCCATCGCAGTGCACACACACACACATTCACACACTAGGGACAATTTTCCAAGGTGCCAATCAACCTACCGTGCATGTTTTTTTTGGACCGAGGAGGAAACCGGAGAACCCGAAGAAAAACCCCCTGAGGCACGGGGTATAACATGCAAACTCCACACACACATGGCCGAGACGTGAATCAAACCCGGACCCTGGCGGTGTGAGGCGAACGAGCTAACCACTAAGCCTCCGTGCCCCTTCCCGAGCAACCCGAGTTTTCCTCAAAAGAACCCACTAGTGGCAGTTTGGTGGTACTGGGATTTGAACCTACAATCTTTGGATCCAGAGTCCCAATGCATTAATCCAGTGGTGTTAAACTAAGTTCCAGAATGGCAGAGGACCTGCAGAGTTTAGCTTCAACTGTAATTCAAAAACACCTGATCCAACTAATCAAGCCATTAAGGCGTATTTGAAAACTATATATAGTATTGTATGTTGGGGGTAGGTTTGGAACAAAACCGGGATATAACTGATGGATATAGAGTGCTTTAAGGCAATTCCTCTTCTCTTTTAATGAACTGGGATCTTTGGGTTGTGTTTACACTCGCAATCAGGTGGATCGTATCAGGTTGATGTCTCTATGTGGATAACCAATCAGATTAGACTTTCCCACGCAATATTTAAATAAGTCTGCAGGAGATGGTTCGACCAAAAAAAGAAAAACTGGACTAAGGTGGGGGAGGAAGCTGCACCAAGTAATAAGGCGGACAGAACGCATCCTGGAAGCAGTAAAAAGAAACATATGGATCTGAGAACGTTGGTAGAAGTGTGGGGGAAAATGCGCATTACAAAGAATGTGCATTACAAAGTGCTCTACTTGCTCCGTTTGCACACCAGACAAACTGTGTTCAATATTTTGTAAAATAGTTCCAATGTTTATAATCGCAGGAATATTGCACTACATATCGCACAGTTTACGGGTCGTTGTTGTGTTTTATTTAATTTTGTGTTATGTTATGTTGTTGTTATGCACCGTCTCGTGTTGTCATATACAGTCTGTACTGTTTTTGCACTGTTTGCACCACACTATGCACTTTATGTGACTAGGACAAACTTAGCTCTATGTTGTGTTATATGTCATTTGTAGCTCTATGTTGTTATATGTTGTTCTTGTACCTCTATGTTGTGTTATATGTTGTTTCTATCTATGTGTTATATATCTCTATGTTTGTTATATGTTGTTCTTCTATGTTGTTTTATATGTTGTTCTGTAGCTATGTTGTGTTATATGTTGTTCTTGTAGCTCTATGTTGTGTTATATGTTGTTTCTACCTCTATGTTGTTTATATGTTGTTCTTGTAGCTCTATGTTGTGTTATATGTTGTTTCTAGCTCTATGTTGTGTTATATGTTGTTTCTACCTCTATGTTGTTTTATATGTTGTTCTTATAGCTCTATGTTATGTTGTGTTATATGTTGTTGTGTATTATATTGTATCGTGTTGTTTCCTCTATGTTGTTTTATATGTTGTTCTTATAGCTCTATGTTGTGTTACAGTGGTGTGAAAAACTATTTGCCCCCTTCCTGGCTTTTTATTCTTTTGCATGTTTGTCACACAAAATGTTTCTGATCATCGAACACATTTTAATATTAGTCAAAGATAACTCAAGTAAACACAAAATGCAGTTTTTAAATGAATGTTTTTATTATTTAGTGAGAAAAAAAATCCAAACCCACATAGCCCTGTGTGAAAAAGTAATTGCCCCTGCACCTAATAACTGGTTGGGCCACCCTTAGCAGCAATAACTGCAATCAAACATTTGCGATAACTTGCAGCAAGTCTTTTACAGCGCTCTGGAGGAATTTTGGCCCACCCATCTTTGCAGAATTGTTGTAATTCAGCTTTATTTGATGGTTTTCTAGCATGAACCGCCTTCTTAAGGTCATTCCACAGCATCTCAATGGGATTCAGGTCAGGACTTTGACTTAGGCCACTCCAAAGTCTTCATTTTGTTTTTTTTCAGCCATTCAGAGGTGGATTTGCTGGTGTGTTTTGGGTCATTGTCCTGCTGCAGCACCCAAGATCGCTTTAGCTTGAGTTGACGAACAGATGGCCGGACATTCTCCTTCAGGATTTTTTGGTAGACATTAGAATTCATGCTTCCATCTATCACAGCAAGCCTTCCAGGTCCTGAAGCAGCAAAACAACCCCAGACCATCACACTACCACCACCATATTTTACTGTTGGTATGATGTTCTTTTTATGAAATGCTGTGTTACTTTTACGCCAGATGTAACGGGACACGCACCTTCCAAAAAGTTCAACTTTTGTCTCGTCAGTCCACAAGAAATTTTCCCAAAAGTCTTGGCAGTCATTGAGATGTTTTTTAGCAAAATTAAGACGAGCCTTAATGTTCTTTTTGCTTAATAGTGGTTTGCGTCTTGGAACTCTGCCATGCAGGCCGTTTTTGCCCAGTCTCTTTCTTATGGTGGAGTCGTGAACACTGAACTTAATTGAGGTAACCTGGACCTGGACCAATTGAGGTAACCAGGACCAATTACTTTTTCACACAGGGCTATGTGGGTTTGGATTTTTTTTCTCACTAAATAATAAAAACATTCATTTAAAAACTGCATTTTATGTTTACTTGAGTTATCTTTGACTAATATTAAAATGTGTTCGATGATCAGAAACATTTTGTGTGACAAACATGCAAAAGAATAAAAAGTCAGGAAGGGGGCAAATAGTTTTTCACACCACTGTATATGTTGTTCTTGTAGCTCTATGTTGTGTTATATGTTGTTCTTGTAGCTCTATGTTGTGTTATATGTTTTGTGTAGCTCTATGTTGTGTTATTTGTTGTTTGTACCTCTATGTTGTGTTATATGTTGTTTCTAGCTCTATGTTGTGTTATATGTTGTTTGTAGCTCTATGTTGTGTTATATGTTGTTTGTAGCTCTATGTTGTGTTATATGTTGTTTGTAGCTCTATGTTGTGTTATATTGTGTTATATGTCGTTTTAGCTCTATGTTGTGTTATATGTTGTTTGTACCTCTATGTAGTGTTATATGTTGTTCTTGTAGCTCTATGTAGTGTTATATGTTGTTCTTGTAGCTCTATGTTGTGTTATATGTCGCTTGCAGCTCTATGTTGTGTTATATGTTGTTTTGTGTAGCACCAGGGTTCTGGAGAAACGTTGTCTTATTTCACTGTGTACTGCGTCAGCTATATATAGTTGTAATGACAATAAAACCTCTTGACTTGACTTGAGTGCTTCTATAACTTTGCGGTGCGCAGTCCAACTTACCCCTTATGTTGACATAATAGCCAGTCCAGACTCCAGTCCAGACTCCAGTCCAAGCCTTGCTGCATTCCAGATTAATGATGCCACGCCTACCTTGCCGAGATGGCAACTTTCCGTATTAAGCCAAATGCATTATTTCACTTATCCATTACATTTACATTAACAGCATTTTGCAGACGCCCTTATCGACTTACAACTGAGCAGATGAGGGTTAAGGGCCTTGCTCAAGGGCCCACTAGTGGCATCTTGGTGGTGGTGCCAAGAACCTGCAATCTTTTGGTCCAGTGTCAAGTGTTTCTGCTATCCTGAACACAGAGTGTAATTACGTTCCGCCCTTAAAAAGCATTGCATTCGGTACAAACGTTGGCATCAAAGTATATATGTTAAAGCATATACAGTTTAAGGAGTAAACTCCGAAGTCAGAAACACGAGTACCTCACCCTCACACGTTCATTTTTCTCCCCTTACAATACATTTTTCCACCCAGGGAAGCTGACATTTCCAGGCCCTTAATCCTGTAGCTAAAAATGCACTGTTTTCTTCTTCCCGAATAAAACACACTCGACGCCGTTAATCAGGCGATTAACCGCCAAAATCCCCGGAGCGCCGCGAATCTGTGATCGGTGTCTGGATTGTGGACTCAGTCTTAGTTATAAGTCTCGGTGGGTAAAAATGTCCAGCGAATAAACAGAAGTAAACAGCACGGCGCATTTCCTGATCCAGGACCAGCTGGCCGGGAGAGGACTCGGAGCCAGACGGGCTGCGCCAGAGCCAGTTGTGTGTTTGTTGAGCTGAGGAATGATTAATCCACCATCGCCGTGCCGACGCCCAGGAGAATCTGTCGGTTTGTAAAGAGTCGAGATTACGTGCGAATGCACGCTGTCGAAGAAAACCGGATGCTCCACAGATGACAAGAGATGACCGATGTCTAGACGCTGTTAACAGACCTAAGCTTGAGCGACTTCCATGCAGACACACGGGTTTTAGAGATTATATTATTTTAAGGCTATATATACAAATGTATTCGTACCCCTGGAATAAATAAACCAAGTGACGTCCATCATGGGGTCCTGAGTCTTCGTCCATGGAGCTCACTGTTGGTCAAAAAGTGCCAGATGGTGAAATCCACACAATTATTGGGACGCCTGACTTTTCCAGCCATATACGGTTCTTCTAAAAGACTGAGCAGCTTGGCCTACGAGCTACGAAAGAAACTGCATAGAACTTAAGGTGACTCTTTAAAAACACGTACATGAATAATTAAAATGCGCCTTCAACACGTAAGGAAATACACTTACTTGGCTAATTATACGTTACAATACAATAACGCAACATGTTCACATACAACAAAACAGTGGGTGGGGAGTGTAGCTCAGTGGTTTAACATACTGGGCTATGGATCGGAAGATCCGGAATGATAGATTATGATATATATGATGATAGAATGATAGATTTATCAATATTATTATTAGTATTATTATTTATAGATTAATTATTATTATTATTTATAGATTCATCATTGTTTTTTAATTATTATGATTATTATTATCATTATTATTAATTAGATTTATCATTATTTTTTCTTCTGGGGCTTATTATTATTATTATTATTTATTATTTAGATTTATCATTGGTTTTTTATTATTATTATTATTATTATTATTATTATCATAATATTATTATTAATTATTATTATTATTATTCATTATTATTATTATTATTATAGAAGTATTGTTCATTATTATTATTATTATTATTAGTTATTATTATTTATAGAGAGTATTATCATTGTTTATTATATTATTATTATTATTATTATCATTATTATTAATTATTATAGATTCTCATTTTTTTTATTATTTATCATTATTCTTATTATTATTATTATTATTATTTATAGATTTATCATTGTTTTTATTATTATTATTATTATTATTATTATTATTATTATCATAATTTTTTATTATTATTACTATTATTATTATCATTATTATCATTATTTATAGATTTATCATCGTTTTTATTATTATTATTATTATCATTATTTTTATTATTATTATTATTACTTATTTTATTATTATTAGTATTAGTAGTATTATTATTATTATTATTATTATTATTATTATTATTATTATTATTATTATTATTGATCATTATTTTTATTATTCATATATTATTTATTATTTATTATTAGTTATTTTATTATTATTATTATTATTATTATTATTATTATTATTATTATTATTATTTATTTATATTATTGTATTATTATTGTACTTTAAAGAATCTGTGAGAAATCTGTAAAATAACAATAATTCTAATATAATATAATTATAACATCAATACTGCAAAAATCCATACAAATTTTTGGACTCTGTGAAATTTGTCATTCCCCTCCTCCTCCTCTTTTTTCTACCCTGTCCTTTTCCTTTTCTTTCCCCTTCTCCTCATCCCTCTCTTCATCACCTTTTTCTCATCCAAATCCTCCATCTCTTCCTTCATCCTTCTCCTCTTCCACCTGATCCACCATCTCTTCCTCTTCCCTATTCTCATCCTTCTCCTCTTTCTCCTAACCATCCTCCCCATCCTCCTCCTCCTTTTCCTCCTCATACTCTCCTTCCTCTTCCTTCTGTAAGAGGGGTGTAGCTCAGTGGTCTGAGTGGTCTAAGGCTCAGTGGTCTGCTGATCAGAAGACCCTTTGCTCCAGAGGCTCCGTATCATGGCTGACCCTGCGCTCTGACCCCAACGACCAAACAACAAGCTGGGATAAGTGAAGAAAGAATTTCACTGTGTTGTAATGTATATGTGACAAGTAAAGGCTATTCTATTAAAACAATTATAAAACAATAAACCACTTACCTCATTGGTCTCTCTGACCCAGGAGAAAGAAACCTGGAGGGTTCTTCAAATATACACAGGAATAGATACCGTTTTTGACCAAAATGAAGATGTTGCATAGAAACAAAAGTAACATGCACATTTCAAATTTCCTCTCTTTCAACAGGCTCTGTATTTTCCTAATTAGAAAGGAATTGACACATATAGTCTCTTATAACGAAGGCTTATTGTTTTTACATGCAAATTTCAGCTTTCAGGAATTTTTTTTTCACTTTTCAGGACCACTGTTTTTGTTGCTTCTCAGTCGCTTTAGTGACCAAGAAAAAAAAAAAAAAAAAAAAACTTCAATTACATTTGTGCTGACGATCGAAATCCGCTGTGTGTTCTGCAGAATGTCTGGCTCCTAACGAGCAGTTGAGAAAACACACTCACGGGTTGCTTTTACACACTGACGAGGCTCTGCTTCTGACACACGGCTTCATTACCTTCTTTATTGTTATCGTCCCTGACTTGATTAGCTCACTCACTCGCTTACGAGCTCGCTCAGGATGGAGGGACGGAAGGAGGGACGGAAGGAGGGAGGGAGGATTTGTGCGAACCTTGCGTCAAGCCCGAGACGGCGGCTACGGGAACGATTGCGGCGGCAGGATCAGGAGAAAGGAAACGAATAAATGAGCTTCGTATTCAAATCCTCTCCCATTTCCGTCTTGCTGGAGTGTCAATAATGGTCATGAACACATCAGGAAGTAAACGTGAATGAGTCGTGGGAATAAAGGGGTTGAAGAGGCTGTTATCAGGTGTGGGAACGAATCCGAATGAAGCATGAACCAAATTACACAAGTTAAACAGTATTAATATATAGCACATATTATGCTAATAAATAAGAGCTAACAAACGACTCCGAAAAAAAACCATTCATTCATTTCAATTGAAGTCACTAAAAATGGTTCACATCTCTATTATTATCCCACGATAATGATTTATGGGCTGAAACGAAGGTGGTATGAGATTAATAAGCATTCTCACTCATCAATATGAACAAATCTTCATTCATTCATTCGTTCATCTTCTACAGCTTTATCTTCCTTCGGGTCACGGGGAGTCTGTGTCTATCTCAGGCGTCTATGGGCATTAAGGCAGGATACACCCTGGATGGAATGCCAACCCATCGCAAGACACACACACACACACACACACACATTCATACACTAGGGACAATTTTCCAAGGTGCCAATCAACCTACCGTGCATGTTTTTGGACCGGGAAACTGGAGAACCCGGAGAAAAAAACCCCTGAGGCACGGGGAGAACATGCAAACTCCACACACACATGGCCGAGACAGGAATCGAACCCGGACCCTGGCGGTGTGAGGCGAACGTGCTAACCACTAAACCACCGTGCCCCCATGAACAAATCTTTTTTTTTTTTAATTAATCTGAAATAAAATATGTTATAATTTCCATACGTGAACGTTGAATACGGTTACAATCATTTACACATGTATACTGTATATAACTGCGTAGCTCCTATGGGAGTCAGGTGATAAACGGACTCGGACCAGATGACTCACGAGATGGAACGACTCCATTCTGTTTCAAGTACATACATTATGCGATGCTTTGGTCAAGTGGAAAATGAACGAATCACTTTTCCATACGACTCGTATTAAAGCGTCGTTCACACGAACTAACGAATCATTCTTGAGGCAATGCTTTCTCTCTTACTGAACACCCCAGGCCATCCCATCTCCATCCTGTAGGGCCCAAATTTCCATTCATTACAGTTTTAGAATTTTTGGGGTGATCAGTGAACCATTGTAGTAGTTCAAATCCCTGTTCAAAGTTCTTGAGTTGCTTCACAGATATGCGACATTCCTCAAACACAGTGGGCTCCAATTTAAAGAATCAAATAAATGAATCAAATAGAGTAAACAGGGACTACAGCAGGACTTGTTATGGCACCGAAAAGGACGGGACAGAAGGTAACACAAACCCTCCACCCCGTAAATGAATCATTTAACGAACAAACATAAATGAATTAAAGTCCGTGCAAGTGAATGGAAAGCTCAGATCATTATTTATAACCTTCTTTCCAGTCCAGCGTTCAGCAGGAGACGTTCATTTTCATTTATTTCTCAGGATTTTTTTTTTTTTCTTTTTTTTTTTTTTTTTTTTCTTTATTTTTTGTTGTTTCCCTTCCACCCCTGTTCTCCAACACAGGAAGCTCATTATTCACATCACACACTCGCGCAATTGTCTTCCATCCGACAAATCCGCACATCGTTTTGACAAATCGGGGCTGTAACGCATTACAAATTGCACAGCCGTCGTTTGCGGAGCGAGGGAGGGTTTTATCGGAATTGTTTTTCTTTCAGCAGTTCGAGGGTTCACGCCGTTCGGCACAGGAAAAATAAACAGCTCCATATGGAGTTTTTTTTATTTTTTATTTTATTACACTTTCTATTTTATAATATTGATCATATTCACAACAAAACACCAAATATACAATACATTATGAGTTTTAATAGTTATGAGTTACGATGGAAGAGGTGTTTTGATGGCATTGTCGTAACTTGAGAATATGGCCTATCCTACCCGAGAGTCTTAAAGAATGGTGATCGTATTTGGTGTTGTTTTAATTGAAAAATTTACAGTATATATATATATATATATATATATATATATATATATATATATATATATATATATATTATCATTCATTCATCTTCTATCACTTTATCTGATCTTCCCTTCGGCCACGGGGAGTCTCAGGCGTCTATGGGCATTAAGGCAGGATACACCCTGGATGGAATGCCAACCCATCGCAGGGCACACACACACACACTCACACACTCACACACACATTCATACACTAGGGACAATTTTCCAAGGTGCCAATCAACCTACCGTGCATGTTTTTGGACCAGGAGGAAACCGGAGAACCCGGAGAAAAAACCCCTGAGGCACGGGGAGAACATGCAAACACATGGCCGAAATGGGAATCGAACCCAGACCCTGGAAGTGTGAGGCAAAAGTGCTAACCATATATATATATATATATATATATATATATATATATATATATATAGATATATATATATATATATATATATATACATATATATATATACTAGGGCTGTCAAAGTTAATGCATTAACCCAAATTCACTTCAATGGCACTAATTTTATTAACGCGTGATTAACACAAAATAACAATAAGCATAATATATCAGTGTATATTATCTTTCAAACGGTTCGATTACATAATTCCTTGAATGCAGTATTCCATACACTGCTGTTCTGCAATTCACCTGTAGGTGTCAGTGCTTTCCAAATTGCTTGAAAATGGATTAAAATGACTAAAAGGACGTTACTTCACTTGTATTTGTGTTTCTTCAAAGTTAAGATATTTTTTGACATTTTGCTTGCATTACGATTATCGTATTACGGCGTTTTTTTGTTATTTCCTTTTTTGATATAAAGGAATTAAGATATGAATTTTTTTTTTAATTCTTTAAATAAAACAGTTTATTTTGAGTGCTGATTATTTGTCTCTTCTGGGAATAATTTAGTATTGATAGCAGGGGATTCCATTCTGGTATTGTACCGAAGCCAAACATATGATATCTGATATACACCTTATTCATCGTAGAGAAAAAACAAACTTGTAATGTTTAAGGAAGGAGTCTCCAGTGTCAGATTGTTACATTTGCATTATTTACACTTACTCTTGGTCAGTTGGAGGCCTTTCTCAAGGGCCCCAGCTTGGTAATGCTGGGATTTGAGCCGCCAACCTTCTTAAGTAGCATTTTCAGCTGGAGCTGCTGGTAAAGGAACATAACTAATTCGACTGCATCTCGTCCCGGTGCACGAGTCAGGGGTTTTTATTTTTTTCCTACCCGAAGACCTCATTTTATATGAAACTGCGTCACTTCATTACGCCGGGGTCGAGTCCGGTGCGGTAATGTGGTCACCTGCCATCTGGAGATCGTCTGAGCGTTTCATCGAGCGAGTAAATAATGATGGGAGTACAAAAAGAAGGCGGAGGTGCCGGGCCTCGGCGGTGGCGCACAGCAGACGCGCTGAGAGAAGCTTCGGCGCCTCGATATAAACCTCCACATCCATCTGCTGAGGAGAAAATTGGCTGCCACCGGGGTCGCAGAGCTCCGTCCTGCTGGAAATGAAGAGTGAGACGGCATCAATTTGGGACCCGGGTAGCAGAGAGTCCTCGCTTCAATGCTGCGCGCGATTAGAGTCATCTCCATCCGCAGACGACGACGCGGCCACCGCGGGGAAAAAAAGCGCAGGGTTAAACGTTCCGGCTGTGATGCATTGTAGTCGCTTCGGCATGAGGTTCTGTGAAGTGTCACGTCTCTCTGAAGGGAGAACCGAAATTGGACGTGGAGGCCATTTTAGTTGGAAAGTAATTGACTCAGCGCCTGCTAATCGGAGTGTGTGTGTGTGTGTGTGTGTGTGTGGTGTGTGTGTGTGTGTGTGTGTGTGTGTGTGTGTGTGTGTGTGCATTGATTGATGGGTGCTAGCATGATTGATGGATAAAACCAGAAATAAAAATACCCCCGAAAGGGAAGTGCAGACGTTTAAAGGGACACGTTTCAGCCCGCTGCGAGCCCGCGTTATGGATTTCGGCCTGTGTATTAAATTATAAAATTACACCGCGCCTCTCCCATCGAGTTTATCGCCAGAGGAGACGGCGTTGCGCCGCCGGCTAGCAGGCAGGTTTGTTTATTAGAGCGCTTGTTCTGCCAGCAGGATTTCCATTTCATTCAGATTAATGGTGGCGAGCAGCTCCCAGACTCCTTCATCTTCATTATTTTATTTTCCGTTTAAGAGCTTTTTTTACGCTTCGCTGCAAATAGAAACTTATATGTGAGACGGAATGGGATGGAAAAGCAAACGACGGGGGAAAGGGGGGGGGGGCGGCGGGAGAAAAGGGCAGTGGCCTGGTGTAAATAAAACAGCTATCGAGGTGCTTTTGTGAGCTTCGATTAAACGCCGGGTAACTTATAGCACCGGCTCAGCTATTTAAAGGAGCACTTCTGCATCGCAATGCTTCACCGGGTCCCTTTACACCAAACACACTTCCTCATCTGCAGCGTAGGCCTACACGACTATCGAGTCCCGCTATCACAAACGATGCCTTTACTGGGGCTAAATCTTTGAGCTCTAGTGGCTGCACCGGATCTCCGATCCCGCTTGAGGTGATACTTTTTAAGAAATAGTTACTGCATGTGTTTCTCAAACATCCTGCCCTGCTAGGTTTATACACTCGTCATCGTGTATATGTATATATATATATATATATATATATATATATATTTCATTCATTCATTCATCTTCTACCCCTATATCTGATCTTCCCTTGGGTCACGGTGAGTCTGTGTCTATCTCAGGTGTCTATGGAATGGAATGCCAACCCATCGCAGGGCACACACACACTCACACACACACACACACATTCATACACTAGGGACAATTTTCCAAGGTGCCTGTATCTGTATAAATGCACGCATGAGATACAGGTGGATGCAATGAGATCCAATGAGGGGCATGGAAACGCAATGGCGACATCTAGTGGAAGAAAAGGGAAGTAAAAAAATGTCGTAAACAACAGCCTTCCAGATCCTGATATTTCTAAACTAAGATTGTAAAAATCAATTAATAGCTCGTTAACTTATTGTGCACATGGATATTTATGGAATGCGAAGTGTACGTAGGTGGAGTAAGACAGGTCTGCATTTGCATTGCAAAATGAAAATGAGCTCTTTGTGTGTTGGATATAACTGGTATAAATGTTGTAATTTTTTTGTAATAAATTATAAATCTTAATATAATGAATATTAATGCATGTTCGAGTTTCTACCCAATCAAATTCCTGCCTTTGCATTCATGTCCCTGAGGTCCATTTAGCTTGAAGGATGTTGCTTTAAGCGAATAGATTTTCACTTCCTGACTCCAGGGCCCTCTAGTGGGCGTCCAGTAATGTAGCATAATCTGTAGTATAAACACACGTTTTCATGCGGCTTAAAAGGGGCACGGTGGCTTAGTGGTCGCCTCACACCTCCAGGGTCGGGGGTTCGATTCCCGTCTCGGCCGTGTGTGTGTGTGGAGTTTGCATGTTCTCCCCGTGCCTCAGGGAGTTTTTCTCCGGGTTCTCCGGTTTCCTCCCCGGTCCAAAAACATGCACGGTAGGTTGATTGTCACCTTGGAAAATTGTCCCTAGTCCATGAATGGTGTGAATGTGTGTGTGTGTGTGTGTGTGTGTGTGTGTGTGTGTGTGTGTGTGTGTGTGTGTGTGTGTGTGTGTATTCATTCATTCATTCATTCATTCATCTTCTACCCCTATATCTGAGCTTCCCTTGGGTCACGGTGAGTCTGTGTCTATCTCAGGTGTCTATGGAATGGAATGCCAACCCATCGCAGGGCACACACACACTCACACACACACACACACATTCATACACTAGGGACAATTTTCCAAGGTGCCAATCAACCTACCGTGCATGTTTTTGGACCGGGGGGAAACCGGAGAAAAACCCCCTGAGGCACGGGAAGAACATGCACAAACTACACACACACATGTGTGTGTGTGAGTGTGTGTGTGCCCTGCGATGGGTTGCCGTTCCATCCAGAGTGTATCCTGCCTTAATGCCCAAAGACGCTTGAGATAGACACAGACTCCCCGTGACCCGAGGGAAGATCGGATAAAGCGGTAAAAGATGAATGAATGAATGAATGTAGTGAAGACACTCCAGTAAAATATAGAAAAAAAACACAAAAAAAATCTACTTACTCACAATAAAGGAATGCATTTTTAAGTGTATTTTTCTTCTTAGTTATCTCCTCTAGGATACTCGAAAGCCCCGGCTTTTTTTTTTTTTTATCCGTCTCGGCTCTGCAGTATGAAGGGAGTCGGTTCGGATAAAAGAGCGTTCCAGGTGATTAAACGTAAGTGGAACCTCAGCCTCAATTTGTAGGAACACGTCTCCGTGACAACGCTGCTTTAAGAGAGACGAATGGCTTCGTTCGGCCGCCACGTTTATAAATAACAACACAAAACGATCGCTTAGTCCGCCATGCCGAGGGTCTGTTTACACAATCACGTTTTATTTCATTCGTTTCTGGGAAATAAAAGCGAACCTGGAGGAGAGGCGAGGAATTTGTGTCAGGGAGCGCAATGCATCAACGGTCCACATGGGGGCCAAAAAAAGAGAGCAGTAGCAGTTAATAATCATAGCAGAAATTAAAAACGGCACATCTTTCTCTCTCTCTCTCTCTCTCTCTCTCTCTCTCTCTCTCTCTCTCTCTCTCTCTCTCACTCCCTATGCTCCCCCGCTGCATCTCATGTCACTAAAATCTAATTTGATGTAAAATCACTTCGCCTGTCGCCGCTTCATCGCATCCCTCCGTTCTGATGAATCCATCTGGAGCGCGCTTTATTATTAGCACTTACTGGAACTTTTACTTATTTCATCACAAGAAGCTTGTGTTTACCCACAATTCACTCCGGATCGCTCGGGGAAGCTTCATTTCATCTCCCTTTTTTTCTCATTTTAACAGTGTTCTTTTTTTCTCTCTCTCTCTCTCTTTTCTTTTTAACCTTTACCTTATCAACCGCCTTTTTGTTCTCTTCTAGAAATAACACGCGACAGACTTTTTGATTAGTTTCGTTCGTTACGTGCCGTGAAAAACGTTGGCTTCTGATCACCCCCTCCTTTCTCTCCAATGACAATCAGGGAGGTTGCTTTTCATTTTTCTAAATTAAAACGATAGAGCTCTCTATCTCTAGAGTAGCAAGGGATGATGGGGGGATTAATGGAGAGAGAGAGAGAGATGGTTGGAGGTACAGTAAAATGAGGGCGATAGAAAGGGACGATGGAGAAAGGTGGCGAGAGGAAGGATAAGGTGGATGGTTAGATGGATGTTGAGGGGAAGGATGGAGAAGGCTCCCTGTGAAAGGGGGAGAAGGAGAGTAAAGCATAGTGATGGAGAGAGATGGTTGAAGGACGGATGGTGAGAGGGACAGAAAAGAGGAATGGAGGAGGGAGATGATGATGATGATGAGATAAATGTGGAAAGAAGTTGGAAAGGGATGATGGAGAAAGAGGGATAATAAAGAGGTGCGTCAGAGAGCAGTGATGGAGAGATGGTCAGGAATAGGGGAAGATAGAGATGGTTAGATGTAGGATGAAATGGATGGTAAGATGGATGTTTAGTGGAGCGATGATGGAGAGTAAAGAGGGATGGAGGAGTGAGATGATAAGATTAATGTGGAAAGAAGTTGGAAAGGGATGATGACATGGTTTTGGAAAGGAATGATGGAAAAGGGATGATGGAGAAAGAGAGACGGTGAAGAGGGATGACAGAGAGCACCGATGGAGAAACAGTGAGAGGTGGATGATGGATGGAGGTGAAAGAAAGATGAAGGGTAGCAAATAAAGGATGGAGGGAGGGATAGTAAAGAGGGGCGACAGAGAGCAGTGATTGAAGATTGGTGGTGGAGAGAGATGATGGAGAGATGGTTAGAAATAGGATGAACTGGACGGTTAAGACGGATGTTGAGTGGAGCGATGATGGAGAGTAAAGAGGGATGGAGGAGCAAGATGATAAGATTAATGTGGAAAGAATATGGAAAGGGATGATGGAGAGGGATGATGACATGGTTGTGGAGAGGATTGATGGAAAAGGGATGATGGAGAAAGAGGGATGATGAAGAGAGGGATGCCGAAGAGGGCCGATGGAGAGGTGGAAGAAGATGGAGGGGAATGATGGATAGAGGTGAGAGAAAGATGAAGGGTGGCAAATAAAGGATGGAGGGAGGGATAGTACAGAGGGGCTACAGGGAGCAATGATTGATGGTTGGTGGAGGAGTAAGAGATGATGGAGAGATGGTTAGAAGTAGGATGAAATGGATGGTTTAGACGGATATTGAGTGGAGCGATGGAAAGGGATCGTGGAGGAAGATGGAGAGAGAGAGAGAGATGATGGAGAGATGGTTAGAAATAGGATGAACTGGACGGTTAAGATGGATGTTGAGTGGAGCGATGATGGAGAGTAAAGAGGGATGGAGGAGCGAGATGATAAGATTAATGTGGAAAGAAAATGGAAAGGGATGATGGAGAGGGATGATGACATGGTTGTGGTGAGGAATGATGGAGACATGGTTAGAAGTAGGATGAAATGGACGGTTAAGACGGATGTTGAGTGGAGCGATGGCAAGGGATCGTGGAGGAAGATGGAGAGAGAGAGAGAGAGATGATGGAGAGTAAAGAGGGATGGCGTTGATGGAGAGAGATGGTTGAAGGTAAATGTTTCGACAGATGTGTGAGAGGAAAGATGGGAAAAGGTGGGATGGTTTCTTTTTTTCATTTTCCACGTAATTCCTTTTCTTTCTTTCTTTCTTTCTTTCTTTTTTGAATACAGAAGCGATGCTGTGGAGGGTTTAGATTGCCACTGATTCCGAGGAGAGCCGACGGGGAGCTCGGGGGCGATTCGGCTCTGTTACAGGAGCAGCAGGGTGGGGACGGTCGGAGGGAGAACCAGGCGGGGAGCTCAGTTGTCCCTCTCCGCTCTTCGTTCACAAACTTGGAGCAGGAAAATTGATCCCAGATTGAACAGCAGGTTCGAGTGAAGAGCCGAGGAAGAGATCCAAAGAGCGGCAAGCTGATCTCCGAAGTCGAGCTACGCGCTGTTCCACATCCCTCCACTCTTCTGGGAAGGCGTTCCACTACAGCAGGGGTCCACCAACCTGGATAATGTTTGATACATTCATTCATTCATCTTTTACCGCTTTATCCAATCTTCCCTCGGGTCACGGGGAGTCTGTGCCTATCTCAGGTGTCTATGGACATTAAGGCAGGATACACCCTGGATGGAATGCCAACTCATCGCAAGACACACACACACAAACACATTCATACACTAGGGACAATTTTCCAAGGTGCCAATCAATCTACCGTGCATGTTTTTGGACCGGGGAGGAAACCGGAGAACCCGGAGAAAAACCCCCTGACACACGGGGAGAACATGCAAACTCCACACACACATGGACGAGACGGGAATCGAACCCGGACCCTGGCGGTGTGAGGCGAACGTCCTAACCACTAAACCACCGTGCCCCTCCAGTTTGATACACACTTCTGAAAATTTGCTCAATTTACCTTTAACTAAATGTCATTATTAATAGTTAATGATATTCATCTCTGCAAAGACACTGATCATGTCTTATAATGATTTGCTTACCATCGTCGCTGCCCCGAGATGAACATCGGCGAGATTGGAGATCACGTCGGGTCCGTATTTCTCGTCTTCAAGTACAGTTTTAGCAATTGCTTCTTTAGCATTCCTCCCCGTCTAAAAATGCGTAGCTCTAAACGAGGCTTCTGTTGCTTTTTGGGAGGCTTTAACCGGCCTCGTGCTGTTTGCACAAAGCTGCCTTTAACTCGCGGGCTTTTTTCTGCTCGTAGTGCACTGCCCTGAGGATAGATAGCACGGTAGCTTTGTGTGACACGTTGTGAAATGTCTCTCCACATCGTGCCGTCGCCACAGTCGCCCCGCAAATAAGACAAACACAAGCTCCTTTCACAGTGGTAAAAAAAAAAATCCCGACCTCCCATTCGTCGTGAAAATGATATGTCTTTTTCTGCCATCTTTTTATGGGTCAGTCGTCTCATTACATTTACATTTACGTCATTTGGCAGACGCCCGTATCCAGAGCGACTTACAACTGAGCAATTGAGGGTTAAGGGACTTGCTCAAGGGCCCACTAGTGGCAGCTTGGCAGTGGTGGGGCTTGAACCCGTGATCAGCTGGTCCAGAGTCCAACACCTTTAACCACTGGGCTACAACCTCCCTATTTTCTCCCTATTTTCTCCCTATACCTCCCTATTAGACGCTACGTTTTGGTCATGCACATCATACTGATCTTTGCACTACACTAGGTCATAGTTTATTCACGGTGAGCCTGAGCCTATCATTCACACACTAGGGACAATTTTCCAAGGTGCCAATCAACCTACCGTGCATGTTTTTGGACCGGGGGGAAACCGGAGAACCCGGAGAAAAACCCCCTGAGGCACGGGGGAGAACATGCAAACTCCACACACACATGGCCGAGACGGGAATCGAACCTGGACCCTGGCGGTGTGAGGCGAACCTGCTAACCACTAAGCCACCGTGCCCCTATGTCATAGTTCATTTATATTAAATATTATTTAAAGCTTTATATATATATATATATATATATATATATATATATATATATATATATATATATATATATATATATATTGTTATTTCCAGTTTATGTGTAAGTGTGATTTAAACAAGAATAGCATGAATGACATTCCGGCATGCAACAAAAACATTTTGAAGGTTACTTTCAAGTAAAATGTCGATCTTTCTTGTATTTATGAAATACAAAAAAACCTCTCTCTGTTCGTGCCGTCGTCCTTTTCCTGGCGCGTGCAGTCAGCCGTCAACCTGAATAATATAAAGGGCCACTTTCGCTGCACAATGAAATATGGATATGATTATATGCAATAAAAATAGTTATCATACTTGGTTAATGTGATTTTTTAATGCAAAAATATGTAACGCGTTTTATTTAGACGTTACAAGATCACCGTCAAGGGGCACGGTGGCTTAGTGGTTAGCATGTTCGCCTCACGGTAGAAGATAGCGGTAGAAGATGATTAAATGAATGAATTTTTTCAAAGTCCATCAGAATGATGAAACTAGATGGTGCAGTCAGTGTTAGTAAAGCATGCTCCTGTCACGCTATAACAGGTTTGGGAGTAATAAAGGGCGGGGAGGGGGGTTTAATGCAGCATCCAAAGATATAATTGTGTGTCTGAGTTTGTGCTGAGATTTTCACACGGGTGAAAAAAAAAAACCAAAAAAAACAGGTGTCCCAATACTTTTGACTGTCCACTAGGTGTCACTCTCTATCCGCTTTGACCGTATTCTGAGTTTCTCTCCACATCTCATCGTCTGAATGTACCGAATATTCCGTGTATTTATAATATATATAGATTATATTCATATTATGGCACATATAATCTGTATTATACCGGTTATAAATGTGAACCATATATATATATATACACGTCCCTGACAAAAGTCTTGTCGCTTGTGTACAAATTGACCTGAAGTGCCGCTGAAATATACTTCTAATCAAGATTTTTTTACAAGAAATGGCTCATTTTAATCCCAACAGCTTTTGTAATAATGTTTCAGTGCAAAACGAAACTGTCAAAAAGTATTCTAATATTCACAGCTTGGTAAAAGCCCATTGAGTCCATTTTTGCAAAGACATAAGTGTTGTCGCCTTGTCATATGAGCTTCACCTGTGAGTAATAATGGATCAATTAGGTCTCAGGTGTGTATAAAAAGAACCCCAGTACACTAGACCTTCACCTCAACTGCAACTAGACCTCTGCAAACATGCCTAAGATTCACCCTGAGACTAAAGTGTTGATTATCAAGAGGCTGAAGACCAGATCCACTGCTGATGTGGCAGACACCTTCAATGTGTCTCAGCGTCA
>JACRUU010000018.1:23084858-23144858 GCA_030449085.1 Kryptopterus vitreolus | reverse complement strand
TATGTTGTGTATGTGTATGTGTTAGAATGTGTATGTGTTAGAATGTATATGTGTATGTGTTAGAATGTGTATGTGTATGTGTTAGGATTTGTATGTGTATGTGTTAGAATTTATATGTGTATGTGCTACAATGTGTATGTGTATGTGTTAGAATGTATATGTGTATGTGTTACAATGTGTATGTGTTATGTGTACATGTGTATGTGTATGTGTTACAATGTGTATGTGTATGTGTATGTATGTGTGTGATGTGTTAGAATGTGTATGTGTATGTGTTATGTGTATGTGTTAGAATGTATATGTGTATGTGTTAGAATTTGTATGTGTATGTGTTAGGATTTGTATGTGTATGTGTTAGAATGTATATGTGTATGTGCTACAATGTGTATGTGTATGTGTTAGAATGTATATGTGTATGTGTTACAATGTGTATGTGTATGTGTTAGAATGTATATGTGTATGTGTTAGCTATGTGTCTATGTGTATGTGTATGTGTATGTGTTATGTGTGTAATGTGTATGTGTATGTGTGTATGTGTATGTGTTAGAATGTGTATGTGTTAGCATGTGTATGTGTTAGAATGTATGTGTATGTGTATGTGTGTGTGTATGTTGACAATGTGTATGTGTATGTGTTAGAATGTATATGTGTATGTGTTACTACAATGTGTATGTGTAGAATGTGTATGTGTATGTGTCTAATGTGTATGTGGTGTAGAATGTGTATGTGTTAGCCTGTGTCTATGTGTTATGTGTGTATGTGTATGTGTTAGAATGTGTATGTGTAGAATGTGTTAGAATGTGTATGTGTATGTGTGTATGTGTATGTGTATGTGTATGTGTATGTGTAGAATGTGTGTATGTGTATGTGTTAGAATGTGTAATGTGTATGTGTTATGTGTGTAGTGTGTGTGTGTGTTTAGAATGTGTATGTGTGTGTATGTGTTAGAATGTGTATGTGTTAGAATGTGTGTATGTGTATGTAGTGTGTGTATGTGTATGTGTATGTGTGTGTGTATGTATGTGTAGAATGTGTTATGTGTAATGTGTTAGACAATGTGTATGTGTATGTGTTATGTGTATGTGTTAGAATGTGTGTATGTGTTAGAATGTGTATGTGTATGTGTACAATGTGTGTATGTGTAGAATGTGTATGTGTGTAGTGTGTAATGTGTGTGTATGTGTTAGAATGTGTATGTGTAGAATGTGTGTAGTGTATGTGTTATGTGTATGTGTTGTGTAGAATGTGTATGTGTATGTGTATGTGTTAGAATGTGTGTATGTGTTAGAATGTGTATGTGTAATGTGTGTATGTGTATGTGTTAGAATGTGTATGTATGTGTATGTGTTGTGTATGTGTGTATGTGTAATGTGTATGTGTATGTGTTAGAATGTGTGTATGGTATGTGTGTGTGTATGTATGTGTTAGATGTGTGTATGTGTATGTGTTAGAATGTGTATGTGTTTATGTGTGTATGTGTATGGTTAGAAATGTGTTATGTGTACGTTTGTGGTGTATGTGTTAGAATGTGTATGTGTAGAAGTGTGTTGTGTTATGTGTATGTGTTAGAATGTGTATGTGTATGTGTGTATGTGTATGTGTTAGAGTGTGTGTAATGTGTGTGTTAGTGTGTAGTGTGTAGAATGTGTATGTGTATGTGTGTAGTGTGTGTTTAGATGTGTATTGTTTGCTGTGTGTATGTATGTGTTAGAATGTGTGTGTATGTGTTTGTTATAGAATGTTATGTTGTTATGTGTGTGTTGTAGTGTTAGTGTGATATGTGTTAGAAATGTGTGAATGTGTTTGTGATGTGTATGTGTTAGGTGTACTGTGTTTAGTGTGTTATGTGTGTATGTGTTGTATGTGTGTGTATGTTAGGTGTGTGTGTGTATGTGTAATGTGTGTATGTGTATGTGTTAGAATGTGTGTATATGTGTGTTGTGTGTATGTGTGTACTGTGTTGTGTGTGTGTGTGTGTCTGTGTGTATGTGTGTGTATGGGTAGTGTGTGATGTGTATGTATGTGTTAGAATGTGTATGTGTTAGAATATGTATGTGTATGTGTTAGAATGTGTTTTGTTAGATGTGTGTGTTAGAATATGTAATGTGTATTGTGTAGAATGTCGTGTGTGTAGAATGTGTTCATGTGTTGTTATGTGATGTGTCTGTGTGTTGTATGTGTGTAGAATGAGTGTGTGTATGTATGTTGTTAGCCTGTGATGTATGTGTGTGTGTTAGTGTGTATGTGTTGTGTGTTGTGTGTGTGTGTGTTTGTTCGAATGTGTGTGTGTGTATGTGTTAGAATGTGTGTATGTGTTAGAATGTGTGTATGTGTTAGAATGTGTATGTGTTAGAATGTATGTATGTGTATGTGTTAGAATGTGTATGTGTTAGAATGTGTGTATGTGTATGTGTGTGAGAATTTAAACACCTTTGAGCTGTAAGTGCAGATCAGACCTGAGCCTTTGTTTTCCACCTGTTTCTTTCGTTTTATATTTTTAAGTCTCTGATTCATAAAACCTGTTCCATGAAGTTATTTCGGATGTATTTTTAATACAGCACGAGTGCTCCGGTCTCTCCGAGTCCTTCAAAGGCTCTGACGTCATCAGCAGGAGAAAAACAACGCATCACTTCTGTTTTTTCGCCCCCGGCTCTCACGCAACAGCGAACAAATAGGGAAATGCGAGAGAGGGGGGAGAAATAAAAGAAATGCAGATGTGTAGTGTGATAATGACTCATCAGGCGGTTGAGTTCTGCTGATTTCACCTCAACGTAAAATCCGACACGGATCGCTGCGCACACGCACACGCACACGCACACAAAAAGATAAACAAACAGACAGGCAGGTTCACAGAGAGGTCATGGTACTACCGAGTGTTTCTGGTGAGGAACGTGCCCGAGCTCATCGCCTGCTGGTGATCTCTCAGTGAGAACGAAATGCTGATTTTGCACGTTTCGATGAACTTCAGAGGTACCCATCTGGGTCCGATTCAAACGCATCATCGATAAGTCAAGTTACGCAGATCGGATCCTCAGTTTGCGCCCCGATTCAGATCTACAGGCGAAAGTATTCGGACACCCCAACACACACATATATATATATATATATATATATATATATATATATATATATATATATATATATATATATATATATATATTCATTTATTCTTCTACCCTACCACGCTTTATCCGATCTTCCCTCGGGCCACGGGGAGTCTGTGCCTATCTCAGGTGTCTATGGGCATTAAGGCAGGATACACCCTGGATGGAATGCCAACACATCGCAGGGCACACACACACACACACACACATTCATACACTAGGGACAATTTTCCAAGGTGCCAATCAACCTACCGTACATGTTTTTGGACCGGGAGGAAACCGGAGAACCCGGAGAAAAAAACCCCTGAGGCACGGGGAGAACATGCAAACTCCACACACACATGGCCGAGACGGGAATCGAACCCGGACCCTGAAGGTGTGAGGCGAACGTGCTAACCACTAAAACCACCATTTATTTATATATATATATATATATATATATATATATATATATATAATATATATATATATATATATATATATATATATATATATATAGTTCTTCTGATGCTTTTCCTTTTTTTTCTTTAACTAGGAGACCAGAACCTGCTCCAGCACCACAAAACCAAGACCATAGAGATCTTTAAAGATGTCAAAGATCTCCTTCCATAGATCTCCAACCATACTGAACACCTTTGGGGTGAATGTGATCTCCACAAAAAATCTAGTAGAACATCTTCCCAGTTCTGATACATGTTTGCACTGTGTTTTTGTCATTTTTGTAAAGGTGAATTTCCTCTTTTTGGGGGCTGAACATCATCTGACGACTTCTCAATTTCATTCTTTTTGTTTAGTTTCCCTTTCTCTTGTTTGATTTCATTTGCAGCACGGTCGCTTAAAGTACTACGGCACTTGTAACACATGCATCCAGACTTTTGAAACATATTGTTTATTCCCAAACAGATTCATTACTCTTCTTAAAGTTCCACAAACAAGTTCCATGTACATAAGTATTATTACCTTCATTACCACGACCCTACATAGGGAGGTGGTAGATCAGTGGTTAAGGCATTGGCCTCTGAACCGAAAGATCGCTTTCTAAAATCCCACCGCCACCAACCTGCCACTAGTGGGCCCTTGAGCACGGCCCTTAACCCTCAATTTCTCAGTTGTAAGTCGCTCTGAATAAGGGTATCTACTGAATAATGTAACCGTGTATGACTCTTGATCCTGACCTCAGGTGCATCCTGATAGTCCCTGAGATTGTCTTTACGATTTTATTCAAAATTGTGTGACGTCCACGAGATCATCTGCAGCCCTCCGAGACAGGACTGGATCACTGCGCGGATCTGGGGAAGTCAACAAAGACATTTCTACAGGTCCCAATGAGAACGGTGCCTTCCATCATGTCTAAATGGAAGGACCATCAGGATTTTTGTTATAGATTGGGTCAAACTAAAGCCCGATTTATACTTCTGCGTCGATGCACAGCTTGATGTTCTCCTCTCCAAAAATCAAGCCCTGTGATTATATCAGCATCGTATTCTTGGAGCCACGGAGATCTTTAAAGATGTTAAAGATCTCGTGCCATAGATCTCCAAACCCACTGAACACATCTGGGTTATGCATTTGTGTATTTGTGTATATACATTATATATACGTATTTCCGGTGCAACATCGTACGTTATATTCTTCTAAAGTCCACTGTGAAGAAACCCAACATTGCACTAAAGAAATAGAGCATGGACATGGTCCAAGCCCCCGAAAGTACGAAAATACACTCAAAACACCAATGAAGAAACTCAACACCGCACCACGAGGGGCATCGGTGGCTTAGTGGTTAGCACGGTCGCTTCACACCGCCAGGGTCCGGGTTCGATTCCTGTCTCAGCCATGTGTGTTTGGAGTTTGCATGTTCTCCCCGTGCCTCAGGGGGTTTTTCTCCGGGTTCTCCGGTTTCCTCCTGGTCCAAAAACATGCACGGTAGGTTGATTGACACCTTGGAAAATTGTATGAATGTGTGTGTTTGTGTGTGTGTGTGTGTGTGTGTGTGTCCTGCGATGGGTTGGCATTCCATACAGGGTGTATCCTGTCTTAATGCCCATATAGGCCTGAGATAGGCACAGACTCCCCGTGACTCCCCGTGACTCCCCGCGATGCAGAAGTATAAATGCTCACGGAGGCTACGTCGTTCACTCGATGCAGAAGTATAAATCGTATGGATTGGGGGTAGAAGGGCCTTAGTTAGGGAGGTGACCAGGAACTTGATGGTTGGATGGTTTTATAGATCCTTGGTTTTATCAGAAGGTTTTCGAGACTAATGGTGCTATTCTGACCAATAGCGAGTTAGAACAAAGAGCGAACCTGAAATCTGGCGTGAAATCTCACTCGGAGATGTTTGACTTGGCAAACCCTGTTCGAGGTATTCTCGGGTAAGCCTCGTAAACCTATTCTGAATACAAAGCACTGCCTCGGGGGTTTCCAGATTTGTTTAAGACGACCATTTAAACAATAGTAGTGTAATAATAGTGATCTTTTTTTTTTTTCTAATAGTACAATTTAAATTGCATTTATTCTAATTATAAGGCACTTTCCCTGCAGGAGTTTCCAAATAAGTAGTGTTTTTTTTAAATAAAATAACAATAATAATAATAATAATAACAATAACAACAATAATAATCGGTTCAGCTGTGATCCGATCTCACAGAGGAATAATTTTACTCCATAATTACACCCAGGCTCCTACATCACAGAGTGTATCGCTACAGCAGCCATGTTTATATTAACGCGATTTGTATAATACGTCGTTGTGTATCGCTCTACACCGCGCCAATTAAAAAAAAAAAAAGCAGGTATATATGGATGAACACCCCACCCCCTGGCATCCTGCCAGGAGCAACCTAAACGCTAACGAAGGGTTTCGCGTATCACCTTCAGGGGAGGGCGGGCGGAAAAACAAACAGCTTGTCATAATTAATATTGTGGAGAAAAGAAAAAGCTGAGAAACCTGAGACGAGCGCAGGAGGCAAAAAGATAAAGCCATCCCGTCCCGACCCGTTCCACCGTGTCCTGTCTGGGCTGAGTAACGTTTTTCCTGTCAGAGACTGAAAACCACATAAAAATGAGTAATTGTTTAGTAGAGAGAGAGGGTGTGTGTGTGTGTGTGTGTGTGTGTGAACGCCACCTGGATTTAATGAGCCTGGGTTTGGTGAACAGCTGGAAGATGACAGTGCAACCAAGAAACTTCGCATCTCATCGGCTATCAAATAAAGCAGTTCCTCCACCAGTAATGAACCCTTACATGAGGATTTAATACGTACGAACTTACGTCTGAGCCTGCAAACAGGAACAAATAATAATAATAATTCATTTTCATTCATAAGCCCTTATCCAAAACCATCATCTCATTCATACATCTCATTTTGTGTTCATGCACTTACAGGCCTGGCTCCAGAAGCACAGGAGTGATGTGGCTGGGATTTGAACTCATGACCTTCCCCGTGATCATGTCACATCATCCAGGTATTCAACTGTCTGAGTATTTGGTTTCATTTCATTTTTCACTTCCTGTTCATTTGAGGTTATTTGGGATCACTTGACTGATGCGAGAAACCGTCATTCATCGCGTGACATGTTTACATGTAATATTTGTGCCAAAAGGAGTGTTTTCGTTCATCGTTCATGGGGGCGGGGCCTTTTTTTATTTATTCCTCCCACATCAGAAAGGGCAGTGGTTAAGGCTCTGGGTTACTGACCCTGTTTTAGCAAACCAGGGCCCTTAAGCAAGACCCTTAAATCTCTGCTTGCCAGGGGGCAGTGTATCATGGCTGACCCCGTGCTCTGACCCAGGCTTCCAAACAATTTAATGTTATATGTGACAAATAAAAATCTACTCTATTCTATACTCTACTCTATAGGAGTTGTGGGACTCGAACCCACAACTCCTGAATGTCCTGAAGAAGAAGAGCCTTTATTTCTCACGTACATTACAGCACAGTGAAATTCTTTCTTCGCATATACCCGGCTTGTTGTTGGTAGATGGGGTCAGCCATGATACGGCGGCCCTGGGGCACAAAGGGTTAAGGGTCTTGCTCAAGGACCCAAGGGCGGCCATACCGGGGCTCGAACCCGGATCTTCCGATCAACAGCCCAGCGCCTTAGACCACTGAGCTACACCCCCTCCAATGTGTATAGATGGAATGAAAAAGAAAAACACTAAAAGTAGGAACAATGATGGCTGCTGATTGGAAGGGTGTGAGTTTTAATCCTCCACTATTGAGCAAGATCAGATCTGTTATGTTACAAGGGTAAGGGCCTTTCTCAAGGGCCCCAGTGAAGTCAATGCACGGTCAGTTATGATACAGTTATGAGTGTGTATTGGAAAGGTGTGACTTTTAAACCCAGCACCACCAACTGGCTACTTGTTTACATTTACATCATTTGGTAGATATGACTAACAACTGAGGGCCTTGTTCAAGGGCCCACTAATGCCAACTTGGCGGTGGTGGTGGGATTTGAACCTGAGGTCCAGAGACTGAGCCATTACGTCCCCTACTCCATGGCCCTTTAGAGTAAAGCCATTAACCCTGACATGCTCTGCATTATATAGTGCAATAAATGTAAGTCGTTCTGGATAAATAAATAGAAATATTCTGGGATGCCGGGGTCAGAGTGCACGGTCAGTGTATAGTACAGCACGACTGGAGTACGGAGAGTTAATGGCCTTACTTAAGGGCCCCAAAAGTACTAGCTTAATGATCCTGGAGCTTGAACCCCAAACGTTCTGATTAGTACCCCACTCCATCATATTGACTTTTCAGTGCCTTCTGATGGTTCTGAAAGTTCTGATTGTGTATAGAGATTGTGGTTTGGACTGTGTAGTGGAAGTTCCTTATTCCATCATAGTTCGTAAGTAATATTTCATCTCTATGACAGACACCGAAGCCCTCTTTCAAATGTCAATGCTTAAGACAAGCTCTCCAACACACCCTAAATGTAACCCATGGCGGTTATGGCGTAATAGTGACATGACATCGTTACACAACAGCAGTGTTTACGACGTGCTCATGGTGACTTTTGTCCCCGTTTCACCTTGTCCGGACAGACGGCTGCGTTAAAACGGCAATATGCAAATGAGCTTGTTACATATAGGAGTGTTGATGTTAACATTCCTGTAACCATGGTCAATGTCTACGGAAGGGTTGGAAGGGGATGTCCTGGAAAAACACTGGCACATGCAGGAAATATTAAACATTAAACGATAAGAAGGAGAGTACGAGTAGTAATGAGGCATAAGAAAGTAAAAAATTGTACATATTTATAGTATGGATATTATAGCATAGATATTATATTGATATTTACATATGTCACATAGGGTGGCGTAGTGGTTAGCACGTTCGCCTCACACCGCCAGGGTCTGGGTTCGATTCCCATCTCGGCCATGTGTGTGTGGAGTTTGCATGTTCTCCCCGTGCCTCAGGGGGTTTTTCTCCGGGTTCTCCGGTTTCCTCCCGGTCCAAAAACATGCACGATAGGTTGATTGGACCTTGGAAAATTGTCCCTAGTGTATGAATGTGTGTGTGTGTGTGCCCTGCGATGGGTTGCCATTCCATCCAGGGTGTATCCTGCCTTAATGCCCATAGACGCCTAAGATAGGCACAGACTCCCCGTGACCCGAGGGAAGATCGGATAAAGCGGTAGAAGATGAATTAATGAATGAATATGTCACATATAGCACGTGGTGTTATTATGAAGAAATAAGGACGTATATGAGTATATACTCATATATAATGAGTATAACGAGTAGAAACTTATGGATTTATGAGACGTGCAAAAATCATGAGGGTTTTGGAATGTTGTTGTTTTTCCCGCATCGGCTGAAACTGTGAGGTGAACAGATCAGCACTTGAGGATTGGATCATGTTTGTGGAGAAATAAAAACTTCTAGAGGAGGACCTTATTTTTACTCAGCACACAGAGATACAGAGCTACTGTGTGTGTGTGTGGTGTGTGTGTGTGTGTGTGTGTGTGTGTGTGTGTGTGTGTGTGTGTGTGTGTGTATGTGTCCCTACAGACTTCAGCTTCCTCCCAGCTGTACTGGGTGATGTATGGCCGAGTCACCGCTGCTTGTCAGTTACATATAAAAGCAGATGGAAGCGGCCCCGGGGACGAGACTCTGTTAATTCAATTAGACTGAAAAATGGCCGACTGACCCGCGCCGAGGCCCCAAAGGCACTCGGACATGATTGATCAGACACTCGGCCTCATCTGAAGTGAGAGTTCAGTCTGTTTCTTGTCAGCCAGAGGCAGCGATCAGACACGTCACTGCTTCAAATGTGCAATGAAAAATAAATTCATACACACAAAATAAGGCTACATTCAATTAATAACCAATTAAGTATATATATATATATATATATATATATATATATATATATATTGGTTGTAAAATATATTTGCATTCATTTCATAATTATGTATCAGATATATATCATTGTTTCTTTAAAATTAATGAATTAAATACGGTGTTATTTATTTATTTATTAAATAGGTGTTACCTATGTTAACTATATGTGTTTACTAAAAATATAGTACTTAAAATATATTATTAATATATATATATATATATATATATATATATATATATATATGATAATGTTTATTTATTTATTAGATTTTTTTTTTATGTATGACACCACCCCCTATTCCTATCACTCCATGATCATAAGATTGGGCTCTTTTTGTTGTCGGCTTCTTAAATGATATTAACATTAAACACAAAAAAAACAACATTAAAATACAAATCCCTTTTTTGTGTTGATGTGAAAGAAAAATTGAAATAATTACACCACAAATACACTTATTTTACTTTAAAAAAAAACACAATACAAGGCTAAGAACTGCCCTAAAACTCAATTAATATTCATACATATGCGAACAAGCCCCGCCTATTTTTCTACCTCTAATTACCGATACAGTAGCTAGAAGAAGAATAGCCTTTATTTGTCACATGTACATTACAGCACAGTGAAATTCTTGCTTCATATATCCCAGCTATTTTTATGGAAAGTGCAGGGTCAGCCATGATACAGCGCCCCCTGGAAGAAGGTTTAAGGGCCTTACTCAAGGACCAACAGCTTGGCGATACCAGGGTTGGGCTCAAAGCCCCCCGACCTTCCGATCAGTAGCCTAAACCACTAAGCTACCCCCTTCCTAACTCCTCTAGACAAATATAACCAAGAGGGTGAAAAAAGGAAGTGTGGGGGTAAAATGTGGGGGTATTTATATGTAGTGTGAATAATAAAGGTCTACAGAGTGTGTGTGTGTGTGTGTGTTTGTGTGTGTGTGTTTGTGTGTGTAGTTTGTGCAGTTTGTACCAGGTTTATGAATCGCTGATTATAATGTTGATACGCTTTCGGGATTACTTCACACCGTCCTCCGCTCGCCCCGAGCCACAGCGACGCTGACATGCTGCCAACATCCATAACCTCCATCCTGTCTCAAAGTCCTGTCTCACAACACGCCATGAGGCAGAGAGAACTGAAAAACTTTAAAGGCACATGATATTATAATAAATAGAAGTAGCGATACGTTTCGGCGTAATAACAGGGTTTCTGTTTAATGCTGACACCTTGCTAGAGGGCTACATGCCTGTCATGTTTTTCATATTACAGCAGTGTAGATTGTAACAGAACGCTAACAACTAATATCTAACAATCTGATGTCTAACAGCTCGGCTAACATCTGCACTAACTAACAACCCAGCCAATAACGCTTCATGAGCTGGAGAACTGGAAGGTCTAAAGAGCTGGAAAACTGGAGTACTTTCAGAGCTGGAGGAGAGTCAGGAGCAGCAGGAGCTTCGGGAGATGGAGAACTGGAGGAGCTAAGGAGCTGGTGAACTGGAGAACTGGAGGAGCAGCAGGAGCTTCAGGAGATGGAGAACTGGAGGAGCTAAAGAGCTGGAAAACTGGAGAACCATTGGAGCTGGAGGAGTATCAGGAGCAGCAGGAGTATCAGGAGCTGGAGAACTGGAGGAACAGCAGGAGCTTCAGGAGATGGAGAACTGGAGGAGCTAAGGAGCTGGTGAACTGGAGAACTGGAGGAGAAGCAGGAGTATCAGGAGCTGGAGAACTTGAGAAGATCAGGAGTATCAAGAGCTGGAGAACTGGAGGAGCTAAAGAGCTGGAAAACTGGAGGAGAAGCAGGAGTATCCGGAGCTGGAGAACTGGAGGAGAAGCAGGAGTATCAGGAGCTGGAGAACTGGAGGAGAAGCAGGAGTATCCGGAGCTAGAGAACTGGAGGAGAAGCAGGAGTATCAGGAGATGGAGAACTGGAGGAGCTTAAGAGCTGGAAATCTGGAGAACGTTTGGAGCTGTAGGAGAGTCAGTCAGTACTGGAGGAGCTGAAGGAGATGGGGAGTTGGAATGCTGAAGAGCTAGAGAAGCAGCAGGAGCTTTAAGGTCTTTGACGAAACTGTAGAATTGGAGGAGCAATAGGATAAATAGGAGATGGAGGAGCTTCGGGGGGGTTAAGTAGCTTGAGAATTGGACGAGCAGCAGGAGAAATCGGAGCTGAAGGAGCTTCAGGGGCAACAGGAGCTTAAGTAGCTGAAGGACTGGTGGAGCAGTAAGACTTTATGGAGCTGTAGATCTAAAGAAGCTAAAGGAGATGGAGATCTGGAGGAGCAGCGGGACCTTTGAGAGCTGGAGAACTGGAGGAGCAATAGGAGAAATAGGAGCTGGAGGAGCGTCAGAGGTAACTGGAGATCTGGAGGAGCAGCAGGAGAAATAGGAGATGGAGGAGCTTCAGGGGCAATGGGAGCTTAAGTCGCTGGAGAACTGGTGGCGCAGGAAGACTTTATCGAGCTGTAAATCTAAAGAAGCTAATGGAGATGGAGATCTGGAGGAGCAGCAGGAGAAATAGGAGCTGGAGGAGCTAGCTTCAGAGGTAACTGGAGAAATGGAGGAGCAGCAGAAGAAAGAGGAGCTGGAGGAGCTTCAATGGCAACAGGAGCTTAAGGAGCTGGAGATCTGGAGGAGCAACAAAAGCTTGAGAGTCAGATAGCTGGAGGAGCAAAAGCCTGTGCCTCAGGTCCCATATGCAGAAGTCCTTCCATGTTTTGTTTTGCACTTTAACACAAATGTTGTTTGTTTGTTAACATCTGGTCCGATTTTGGGCTTTAATATATAACACACGTAACCCAGCGGTCCTAATCTGGTGATGAGTGAACTAAATATGGCTTGGTGCTCGAACCCCTAACGTGAGAACATCGCTCATCACATCTCCTCAGAGTTTAAGGCTTGATCCTCTGTTTTTTTTTGTAAATGTTTCTTCTTCACAAACGTTTTTTTTCCAGGAAGTCTGGATTTTTTTCTCGCTACTGAGACGCGCCTTCTGCTTTTCGTTCTCTTTATAACAACACATGAATAATTAGTCTGAACTTCCGCGTATAACTGAACTGGTGTTGTTCATCCATCATGCTTTTACATTTTATTAATCGAGAGAGAGAGAGAGAGAGAGAGAGAGAGAGAGAGAGAGAGAGAGAGAGAGAGAGAGAGAATAAAGATTAGACAAAAGGAGATATGAACATGAGACAGTGGAGGAGAGGAGGGGAGAAAGAGGAGAATGAAAAAAAGGAAAGGAAAAATGAAGAGGGGGAAAAAAGGAGAGCAGATGAAAGGAGAAATGCAGAGGAGAGGAGGAGTGGGAATGAGAGGAGAATTAGAGAGTCAAGGAGATGAGAAAGGAGAAGAAGATGAGAGGAAAAGAGAAATGGAGAGGAGAAGAATAATAGAGAGGAGAGATGACATGGAGATGAGACATAATTAGAGGAGAAGAGAAATAGAGAGAGTGGGTGAAATGGAAAGGAGATAAGACATGGACAGCAGAGAAATAACAGAGAGGAGAGAAGAAATGGAGAGAAGACGAGAAGAGAAATAGAGAGAGGAGAAGAAATGGAGAGAAGATTAGAGAAGAGGAAAAGTGTAATATAGGGGAAGGAGAAATGTAGAGGAGAGGAGTGGAAAAAGAGGAGAATGAAAAAATTAAAGGAAAAATGAAGAGGGAAAAAAGGAGAGGAGAAAAATGGAGAAATGGAGAGGAGAGGAGGAGTGTGAATGAGAGGAGAACTAGAGAGACAAGGAGAGGAGAAAAAAAAGGAGATCAGAGGAAAAGAGAAATAGAGAGGAGAAGAATAATAGAGAGGAGAGATGACATGGAGATGAGACATGATGAGAAGAGAAGAGAAATAGAGAGAGTGGGGGAAATGGAGAGGAGGAGAAGAAGAATAGAGAAGAGGAGAAATGTAAAGGAGAGAGGACATGGACAGGAGAGAAATCATAGAGAGGAGAGACGACATGAAGAGAAGATGAGAAGAGAAATAGAGAGAGGAGAAGAGATTAGAGAAGAGGAAAAGAGTCATATGGGGAAGGAGAAATGGAGAGGAGAGGAAAAAGATGAGAATGAAAAAATGAAAGGAAAAATGAAGAGGAGGAAAAAAGGAGAGGAGAAAATGGAGAAATGCAGAGGAGAGGAAGAGTGTGAATTAGAGGAGAACTAGAGAGGCAAGGAGAGGAGAAAAGAAAGGGAGATGAGAGGAAATGAGAAATGGAAAGGAGACAAATAATAGAGAGGGGAGACGACATGGAGACGAGACGTGATGAGAGGAGAAGAGAAATAGCGAGGAGGAGAATAAGAATAGAGGAGAGGAGAAATGGAAAGAAGACATGGACAGGAGAGAAATAATACAGAGGAGAGACGGCATGGAGAGAAGACGAGAAGAGAAATAGAGAGAGGAGAAGAAATGGAGAGGAGATTAGAGAAGAGGAAAAGAGTAATATAGGGGAAGGAGAAATGGAGAGGAGAGGAGAGGAAAAAGTGAGCGGAGAAATGGAGAGGAGAAGAATAATAGAGAGGAGACTGGATGAGAGAGAAGAAGGGAATAGTGGGGAGAGGAAAATAGGAAAAAGAATAATTAAAGGAGAGGATTGGAGAGGAGAAATGGAGAAATAGGGAGGATGATTTGATAAAGATGGAGGTGGGGATGAACTGGAATGGCTGGAGGAGCTGGTGAGCTTTAAAGGGAAGTAGAGGGAAGACGAGTGAAAGAAGAGAAGAGAAGAGAAACGCATCACTGACACTTTAAAGCGTTTTCGGTTAACATCACATCACCCACGTCATCTCACGCCTGACAGACACTCAGATCCATGCAGGTTCACTTCAAACAGACTCGTTCCTCCGTCTCCTGTAACGCTCCTCAAACCAGAGCGGGAACAAACAAACAAACAAACAAACAAACAGAGACATCACAACCATGAGACATTATCATAAATTAATCACACAAACGATCAATTATAAATCAGCAAATTCATTGATCAATGTAAACGATAATAAATGGAATATAAATGAGAATACATTTGGCAAGGATTGTTTCTAGCACTTCATATGCAAATATATTCAAATATGGCTGGAAAATAAACAAACTTTGGAAAAGAAAAAAAGCATAAGAAGCGTACAAATATATGAATTCAATAATTGAACATGTTTACGTCTTGTTTTTTTGTAAACATTCTTTCCCTTTTTTATTTTTATTATGCTACAAATATTTATAATTACCTGTGTACGTTCTGTTAAATAAATATAATCAGGGATTAAAAGGGATTTAACCCTGTATTTCCGCACGGGTGTGGGTGTGTGTGTGTGTGTGTGTTTTGTGTGTGCGTTTGGGCCATATGGAGGGATTTACAGAAGGGAAGATTTGGAAGAGGGGTAAGAGGTTGGAGCTCTTTCAGACCTTCTGTCACTTAGATCTCCTGGGGTGCATACACACACACACACACACACACACACAGACTGAGTGTAGGGTTCGGTCACTTAACCAGGGCGGAGGAGGAGGAGTAGGACTGGAGGTTTCCCAGAGTCTAGTATTTCATCACCAGAAACTCCTTTTCACCAAAATGTTCAACATCTGCTGGAATTCCATTTAGTTAAACACACACACACACACATGCACACACACTCGAGAACTTCTTCAGGCACCGAAGTCCTTTATTTTGTCTATGTTACCTGCATTTCTGCTCAAACACTCTAACTAAATCAGTAACAACCAATTATACAGGATATATTTGAAAGAGGAGATCCGAACCTATGTACAAAGCCAGATCCTTAAAGATCTTCTTTACATGGGATGCAGTGGAAGATCCCCTGCTACACATCTCTTGGGATGAATGTAAACAATGACTACAGTCCAGGATTCCTCACTGCACCTACATCAGTGTAAATCTCCACAAAATCTAGTGGAACATCATTCCAAATGAGTAGATTTTATTATTACAGCAAACCACTATTCACACCTGAAATTACAGCCAATCATAATCCAGTATTCACACCTAAACTGCTTCCAGCCAATCACAAGTCACTATTCATACCTGAGCTTTTTCCAACCAATCACAATCCACTATTCACACCTGAATTTCTTCCGGGCAAATCACAAGCCACTATTCACGCCTGAGCTCCTTCCAGCCAATCCCAATCCACTACTCACACATGAACTACTTCCAGCCAATCACAATCCACTATTCACACCTGAACTTCTTCCGGGCCAATCACAATCCAGTATTCATACCTGAACTCCTTCCAGCCAATCACAATCCATTAATCACAGCTTAACTCCTTCCAGCCAATCACAATCCAGTATTCATACCTGAACTCTTTCTAGTCAATCACAATCCACTATTCACATATGAGCTCCTTCCAGCCAATCACAATCCACTATTCACACCTGAACTCTTCCAGCCAATCACAATCCTCTATTCCACACATGAGCTCCTTCCGGCCAATCAAAATCCACTATTCATATCTAAACTCCTTCCAGCCAATCACAATCCACTATTCACACCTGAATTTCTTCCGGGCAAATCACAATCCACTATTCACACAGTGATGAAGTCAAAAAACCTCAGTATGGCCGTTAGAACCGGACAGAAGGAGGAATGAGAGTCACACCAGCTTATCGAGAACATTCTTCCCGTCCTCGTTCCCTCCAGCCCCGAGTTGCGGTTTCTTCTGGCTCTCAGTGGAGCCGTAAATTTTATGAAAACGCTCACTATCTCCATCTCACATGCTGCCTTGTAAGTGTTGTTTTTCCCCAAAGCTTTTTGAGGCCTGGCACACACACAACACGTCTTTCAAACCAACTTCCTGTTTTGTGGGCGCACACACACACACACACACACACACACACTCATGCACTCTCACACTACATCGTGTGACTTAAAATTTTCATACGTGAACAAAAAAAAAACACGCGACACTCTGAAAGCTAACACACACCGACTTCATTTGGAGATTAGAGTTACACAACCAAGAAACTTTCCCAAATGCTGGAAAAACCCTAATGCATGTTTTTCATATTATTATTATTATTATTATTATTATTATTAATAATAATAATAATAATAATAATATTTCATTATATTACAAATATACAGGACATTTGGAAATGCCTGCAGTGAAAATTCCTCATATTCAAAATTGTGTTCCGCAATTCAACTTTTATCAAAAAACATTAGTCTTTAGACAACTCTTTAACCTTAACTTTAAACACATACAGTGGTTTAGCATCCAAACTGTACTATTAAAGACATTTGAATGCTGTACAGGTCAGATTAGGTGGTATGAACAGGTTATCAAGCAGAATCTAGTTATTAAAAGTAGTTTTATTTATTTGTAAGCATTCAAGTCGTATAAAGGCTCTCCGTGACTGTTAGACCGTTTCAGTGTTAGCTTGCTAGCAAATCATGTTATAAATGTTATCATACAACAATGTATTATGACAAGTTTATGTAGCGCATAAATGTAGTGTGTTTTTACGACTGAAAATTTAAACATTTTACCTCAGATTTGTAAAAAAATAAATAAATAAAAATAGCAAAAAAAAAAGTGCATGACTAGCTAAAATGGCTCTTCTGGTACATTTAGCATGAATTGCTAGCTTCAAGTGTAATTGTTCCAGCGTAACTATAAAAGGTTCTTGTGAATCCGCTGATTTGCTAGTTAGCTAACTCATTCCTAACAGATTATCAAGCAGTAGCTAGCTTGCAAGAGTTAGCTTGCTAGCAATTCATGATATACATATTAGCAAAGATCAATGAAAACAAGTCAACATTTGTCAACATTTTACCTCAGATATGTTAAAAAAAATTCCACGAAAAGTTTCCCGATTAGCTAAAATGGCTCTCATTTAGCATGACCTGCTCGCGTCACTGTAATTGTTTCAGTGTAACTGTGTTTTTTAAACGCTTCTTGTGAATCCATTGATTTGCTAGTTAGCTAACTCATCCCTAACAGGTTAGCTTTCTATCAATTCATGATATCAATATTAGCAAAGATCAAAGAAAACAAGGAAAAGTCATTTTTGAAAGCATAAATATCGTCTGTTTACGACTGAAAATGTCAACATTTTACCACAGATATGTTTAAAAAATTCCAAGAAAATGTTCCCTATTAGCTAAAATGGCTCTTCAGGTACATTTAGCATGACATGTTTACATCACTGTAATTGTTCCAGTGTAACTGTGTCTTTTAAACGGTTCTTGTGAATCCGCTGATTTGCTAGTTAGCTAACTCATTCCTAACAGGTTATATAGCTTGTTAGCAATTCATGATAGAAATATTAGCAAAGATCAATAATGATGATTATTAAATAATAATAATGACTAAATAATAATGATTATTTAGTGCATAAATGTGTGTTTATGACTGAAAATGTCCACATTTTACCTCATATGTTACCACATATGTTAAAAGAAATTCCAAGTTTCGCGATTAGCTAAAATTGCTAAAATGGTGCATTTAGCATGACCTACTCGCGTTACTGTAATTGTTCCAGTGTAACTGTGTTTTTTAAACGCTTCTTGTGAATGCCTGATTAGCATACAAGCTCGTTAGCTACGATTTGCTAGTTAGCTAACTCAATCCTAACAGTTTATCTATCTTGCTAGCAATTCATGATATAAATATTAGCAAAGGTCAGTGAAAACAAGGAAAAGTCATTTTTGCAAAGTATTAAGGCATAAATGTAGTGTGTTTACGAGTGAAAATGTCAACATTTTACCTCAGATATGTTCAAACGAAATTCCAAGAAAAGTTTTGCGATTAGCTAAAATGGCTATTTAGCATGACCTACTCGCGTCACTGTAATTGTTCCAGTGTAACTGTGTTTTTTAAACGCTTCTTGTGAATGCCTGATTAGCATACAAGCTCTTGAAAGGCAACAATAGCAAACGCTTTTGTGCTCCCTTTACTCTCTTGTGTGGCACAGTGTGTGGGTAAGTCACGCTGTTTCCTCGGTGTACACTGCTTACAAAACTCGATCGTAATTAAGAACACTTCTCTCGAGTGTACTCAAACACTGGCGTTTGGGACACGGGATTATCCAATTAGCCCTAAAGACTGAATCGCTCTAATCTCGTAAGTGTCTTTGTTAATATAAAGGACCACCACTGGGTATTTTTGTGGCATAACGAGGCCTAAGAGATTTCACTCAGTGAGCTGAGTTCATGCTAAATACCCAAACAGGAAGTACTTATCAAAGAACAACACCAAGGATTAGCCAAGGATTAGCCACGGCGTTATCGTAAAAAGCGGGCTAATGAACATGCTCTTAGAAGGGGAAAAAAATATCTCGACTTGTATCCTGTTTTTCAGAGCTTTCACACCAGAAGTCCCCAAACACCAATCCACGACCAGTACAGGGACGCACCGTGTTTTATTTTTAAAGACAACCGTTTCTGTCAGTGCCAATTTCCTGTGCTTGTTTCGGTCGCAGTCTTTTTTTTTCTCGAAAATATACATCTGTAAATGAAACTCACACTCTATTCTATGTTACGGTGAGTTGAGTCACAAGACCCGTGTATTGTCACGCGCATCAAGGTGCACATTGTATGATTAATGTAATTATTGAATGATTCCGAATCAGTGTGAGATTCATTTTCAGTAACATAGCCCGTACCTGCTGTGCGCCTCGGGTTCCGAACGGTCCACGGGGCCGGTGGTTCTGGGAACATGAGTTCTATCAAACACACTCATATGTATTGTATGTTTCTTTTCAGTTGTCCAGATGAGCATTCATAAGGACTGTTTTGTTCTGTCGTGTGAATATATCACAATCAAACCACACACACACACAAACACACACTTACACACATTGAGTGTTTTCAGTGTGTGTGAAATATGAACATGTGTGTGTGTGTGTGATAGATTCGTGACTAACGTCGCATACTTACGCGCATTTATTTCTCAATGATCAAGCCCGGACACAGCTGCATTCCTGCAGCATCACACTTTGTGGTTGAACTGAGAGAAAGCTATGGAGGACCACCGCAGTTAGCATAACCCCCCCCCCCCCCCCCCCCCCCCCCCCCCCCCCCCCCCCCCCCCCCCCCCCCCCACCCCCCCCCCCCCCCGCCCCCCCCCCCCCCCCCCACCCCCCCCACACACACACACACACAAATATTCAACCAACCATTTATCCATTTGTTATCAAACTTACAATTATTATATATAGACTAATTATAACATTGCATTCACTTTGCTTACGGTAAAAGTATTCGACAACCAACTTTTACACACACACACACACACACAAACACACACACACATGTGCGCTTCTTCCCTACATTTTTCCCCCCACAAACTTGGCTAACGTTTTTAATCATGCAATGTAATGAGAACTTTTTGCAGATTAGCTTCGAACTAAACTATTTAGCTCGCTAAATAGCAACCCATACCAAACGTAAGGAATGATATAAAAACTCGAACGCTGTCTGAGATTCCGCCTTATTTTCATTGGAATGAAATTACACCCCTATGGCTTTATTTGGGTTGCCACCATTGAAACAAACTCGATGTGTCTCCTGCTAAATAGTTCACCATGAAACAAGGAGGGAGAGAAAGGGTGGGGGTGAGATGGAGGGATAAAAGAGCACGTCATAAAGGAGAAAGCTAAGAGAAGGAATGTGCGTCGGAGACTAGATTGGAATCACGGCGTCTCTATCGGATTATCTTCACACCGTCTATATAATAGACACAATGTGTGTGTGTGTGTGTGTGTGTGTGTGTGTGTGTGAAGGATTAATCTCATCTTTATAAATGTATAATTATAAACAAATTAAATACGTTTCAAGTTATAAGGAAAACAAATATAACTTATAACATTTATTTATAATGTTTTCAATGTTGATAAAACAAAACAAATATAATATACATGTTACATGTTTTTATTTTACTGTAGTTGTTATTGTCGTTAATTTCATTTATTTATTCCTTTTTTTCATGATCTGCAGATTAATCAATTATTTCACTTAATATAAAATTAAATTTTTTACATAAAATAAACAAATATATTGGCTTTAAATCAGAAGAGGTGTGTGTGTGTGTGTGTGTGTGTGTGTGTGTGTGTGTGTAATGAAACCCATTGCCCTCAAGCATACTGATGTTAAAAAGTTCCCATATATACTGTATTGTTATTGTTATTGTGTGTGTGTGTGTGTGTGTGTGTGTGTGTGTGTGTGTGTGTGTGTGCTAATGAACCTGGGTTCACTGGGTTTCTCTGTCACACATTCAGAATTTTAATGAAACACACACACATACACACACACACACACACACACACAGGTGGAGATGAAAGTGTGGAGAGATGAAAGGTGGTCATGTGACCTCACTGAAGCCACATCAACACTGTGGGGTTACACCTTCTTCATCATCATCATCATCATCTCTAGGTGGACACGACAGTAAGCTGGTGTGTTCTTCGCAATAATTTACGTTCCAAGCCGGCGCCTTCTACTGTGACGTGATTGGCTGATTTGTTAGACGCATGAATGAAGATGAGAATGAGCTACAAATGTTCCTAATAAAGTGGCCTGATCTTCTCCCCATTGTATATCAAAACACTAATATTAATGAGAACAAAGAGGATTAAGTGATGCTTACTGAAAGCTCTGTGTGTGTGTGTGTGTGTGTGTGTGTGTGTGTGTGTGTGTGTGTGTGTGTGTGTGTGTGTGCCCTTATACCTGATACTAAGAGAAACCCATCTGTTCATGTGTCTGACACACTAATTACAGAAGAAAAAAAAAAGACGCTGCAAAGATAATTATCCAAACAAACCTCCTTGGCCTCCCTACATCACACAAACACACACACACACAGAGAGAGAGAAACATACACACAAACACACATCTGTCTCTTTCTTTGTTTCTTTCTTCGGCTGTCAGCATTTCTTTCCTTCTGCATTTAATTTTTTTTCATCACAACACCTTCATTATTTCCTTTTCTTTCGTTCTTCTGCTGTCTACTTTTCTCTCTTTCTTTCTTTCTTTCCTGCATTTCCTCCATGTTTCCTGCCTTATCTTGTTCTCTTTTTGCTTTGCTCTTTCTTTCTTTCTCTCTTAGTAATTGCACCTTCTATCCTTGTTTGACATTCCTTTTTCTTGCTGTTTTCTCTCTGCTTCTCATTCACTCATTCATTCATTTATTCAGTCTGTCTTTCTTACTTTCAATTTTAAATTGTGTTTCCTTCTTTCTTCCATTTTAAAATATCTCACTTAGATACTCTCTCTCTCTCTCTCTCTCTCTCTCTCTCTCTCTCTCTCTCTCTCCCTTTGCATCACGTGTTGGGTATTTATATAAAGAATCTAGAGGAATTCATTTTAGCAATAGACCCTGTGTTACTATTAATGGTTTGAAATAAGAGTGTGGTTGCCAGATTGTGTGTTTTTACACAGTTACAGGAGTAATTTTGAGATATGATATGTGAGGAATGTGTGGGTGGATAATGACTCTGGGTCCTCAGGTATAACACACAATATATGTCTGTGTGTGTGTGTATATGTCTGTGTTTGTATATATATATATATATATATATATATATATATATATATATATATATATATATATATATATATATATGCCTGTGTTTTTGCGTGGGTGTTATACCTGAGGACCCACAGAGTCATTATTTCATATATATATATATATATATATATATATATATATATATATATATATATATATATATATATATATATATTTAAAAGTAGATTCCTTCCTGTCATCACCTGAGGAGGCCGAGGTTCTAATCTGAGTGAGAGTGGATCTGTTACAGCCTTCAGGCTGCAGCTCACAGAGAGACAATAGAGAAGAAGGAGATGATGGAGGAGGATGAGGAGGAAAAGCTCTCGGTGTCCTCTCCTGTACATCAGTGCTGGGAGTGAAGCGGGATGACAGATCGGCTAACTCGGCTATCTCATCCACACCAGACGACTCGGATATCAAAGCGGCCTAGACGCCCCCGGCCTCGTGTCTGTCGTGTCAACGTGATGGAGATCATTAATACTGATGTAGTGTTCACTTAGTAACCCTTCTGTGTTCTCATGTTTGCCCCCGGGGAGGCAGATCTCAACATTTCACACCATCGTAACTCCACTGTTTACTTTACGGCCCCCTCGCTATATCAGATTTTTCATCTCGGTGTAAACAGTAATGATGAAGATGAGGAGGTACACTCAAAACAAACATCTCTCCCCGGGTTGCCAGAGTGCAAATAAGCACACTCTTAGAAAGGGACATAACAAAGATCACCTCAAATGTACCGAGAGCACAAAATGTTCCTTGAATAGAAAATAAGGTTCTGAGCTGGAAAAGAAAGATTCCTGAACTATAAGTACAATTTTGAAATGAAGATAAAGTTCCTGAAATAGAAAATAATCGGAAGTATAAAGTTAATATTAAATTCTTTTGGTCCACTGAATATAGGTCCTAAAGCAGAGATATAGGTGAGAAAAGTTCCTGACCTGAAGAGGTTTCATGAGCTAGAAAGTAAAAGTTCCTCTGTATAACACTCGTGGATACGAGAATAAATAAGGAAAGAATGTTTATAAGCTTTTTCTTTGAGCTACACACTTCCTTGTTTAATTCAATCTAAAAGTAGAAAATATTCCAATTATTATTTTATTGAGTATTTTTATGGGTGAATTTGAAGGTTTGCATGGATGTCGTTCTGAAGAAAACCTGGCCTTTGTTTTATATACAGATTTGAAAACCCTTTGACACCCCAGTGTACAGATAGCAAGATCAACAGGATATAGAGTACGCCGAGTAATAACAGCTGTACTACAGATGTTCAGGAGGCTTTTAACACCTGCAGCGGTCTGTCGTATTACAAAGAGTGATATGCAAATTAGGCTGTTTGTGTTCAATTCCCTATTGTTGAATCAGGATTGTCCATTAAGTCCTCCATTGTCATGTAGCATGTGGAGGATTTCAGTGAGCACCACATTTAGAAACCACAGACACACACACACACACACACACACACACACACACGCACACACACACACACACACAAGGTTCCTCTGCTTTTATGTAGCTCAGTTGGAAAACTCACAATTCAATACTGTTCCTGATAACCATGCAGATTAAATATATGCTGCCTGGCAACCCAGAATAAGCGAGGAAGGTAATTTGTGTTTATTTGTTTAAAATTAATACGCATTTAGAAAATAAACATGCATTACAAATAAACCAAATGATTATGAAATTTAAATCTGAATATTTGTCTCACTTCATGTGGCACAAAATGTTAAAATGCAAATTAAAAGAAAATCACGAATACGTCGCTCAATCTGGCAACCTATAGCGATGTCTCAATTTGTGGTTTTCCTTGTGTGTGTGTGTGTGTGTGTGTGTGGCGGGGGGGGGGGGGGGGGGGGGGGGGGGGGGTTGTTGGTATGTGTGTATAAAATTAGAAAATATTTTACACACTGCATGAAGGTTACAACATTGTACTGTATTTATTCAACGGCATAAAATTGACTGTTAATAATAACTCTTCCTAAAACCTGGCAACCCAGATGAAATCCTTAATAATAAAGACATGTTGACGAGTTATTAAACGACAACACGCATGCTGTACTTTTTCATTAACAACAATTTATAAATGCAACCATTTAAAAATGCTTGATCGTTATGAAACCGGACGGATCTGGCAACCCTGTGAGCAGCCATACCTTGGATAAGATATAAGTAAAATAAACAAATAAATATTACGTATAATAAGTATAATCCAAATAAATTAAGAAACTTAGAAAAACTAATAATTTCACTTTCTATTTGTGAAAATGGTATAACGTTTATATTGCATATAAATATTTAAATCTCTCACACACACACACTTTTTAAAATAATAATTATATGCATTGTTAATTTTGCAAAAATGTCCCAGTGTAATTCTATGGTAAATACTACAATAAATACTCTCTCTCTCTCTCTCTCTCTCTCTCTCTCTCTCTCTCTCTCTCTCTCTCTCTCTCTCTCTCCTCTCTAGGCTTCATCAAAGCTCAACATTCGGTACAGACCCCGCCCACCACATTTGATATGCGAGTGTGGGCGTGGCTTCGAGTGCGTGTGCGTGTATATAAGGCCGTGTTGGCGCCGCATCTCCTACCTGACAGGTTCAGATTGAGACAGTGGAGAAGTGTGTGTGTAAAGTGTGTATGCACAGTGGATTGAGCGGTGTGTGAACATCATGTCTTACTACGAAGTAAGTGTGTAAAGTTTATTTTTTCTCCCCCCCACGTCTTTATTTATTTGTGTTGTTGTTTTCTTGTTTATTTAGAAAATTTTTCATTCCTAATGTATTTTTGTTTTTTTTGTGTGAGTGTGTGTGTGTGTGTGTGTATGAATTCCCGCTCATTTCAAATATTCAAAGCCACCTTTGAAGTGTTTCTGGGGGTTTGAAAAGTAACGCACGTGTTTCCTCCACTCTGCCCCTCAGACTTTAGTCGTTTTCGAATACGATGGCAACAGCTCCGAAGGATCCGGGAGCGTGGATTCCGAGGGTTTGGATGAGGTCTGCGATATCCGGAAAAGCGAGGACTTCCAAAAAGTTTTCCTTCCCGTCGTGTATGGGATCATCTTCATTTTGGGAATTGTGGGGAACGGACTGGTGGTGCTCGTGATGGGATTCCAGAAGAAGACCAAAAACATGACGGACAAGTACAGGCTGCATCTTTCGGTGGCCGACCTGCTGTTCGTGCTCACGCTGCCGTTCTGGGCCGTGGACGCCGTGAGCTCGTGGTACTTCGGGAAGTTCATGTGCGTCGCCGTGAACATGATCTACACTGTCAACTTGTACAGCAGCGTCCTCATCCTGGCCTTCATCAGCCTGGATCGATATTTGGCCGTGGTCCGGGCGACAAACAGCCAGGCCACGAGAAAGCTCCTGGCCGAACGCGTCATCTACGTAGGGGTCTGGCTCCCGGCCATGCTCCTGACCGTCCCCGATCTGATCTTCGCTAAAGTCCAGAACTCCGGCGCCGGGGACATATGCGACCGCTTCTACCCCCAAGAAGCCAACATGGTGTGGAAGGCGGTGTTCCAATTCCAGCACATCTTGGTCGGTTTCGTGTTGCCCGGCCTGGTCATCCTGATCTGCTACTGCATCATCATCTCCAAACTGTCCAAAGGCTCCAAGGGGCAAGCGCTGAAGAGGAAAGCGCTGAAGACCACCATCATCCTGGTGCTTTGCTTCTTTGTCTGCTGGCTGCCCTACTGCGCCGGCATCCTGGTGGACACGCTCATCAACGTCAAACTGGTGTCGGCCGGGTGCGCCCTGGAGCGAGGGCTGGTAAAGTGGATCGTCGTGACCGAGGCGCTGGCGTACTTCCACTGCTGCCTCAACCCCATCCTTTACGCCTTCCTGGGGGTGCGCTTCAGCAAATCGGCACGCAGCACCCTGAGCGTCACCAGCAGGTCCAGTCAAAAGTTCCTCACCAAGAAACGAGGACACGTGTCTTCCGTGTCCACCGAGTCCGAGTCGTCCAGCGCACTCTCCAGTTAGCGAGCTTCTGCCCACCCCCGCCCCCCTCTCAAAACTGTTTGGACCCCTTTTACAAACGCCTAAAGGAACTAAAACTACACCGGGACATTTTTACACAGGGATTTTTATTTGTATTTTTTTTTATTTGATTTCACTTTTTGTCCCATACATTCCTGCAAAAAATAATTGTCATAATTAAGGTTGAATTAATTATTCAACCTTGTAACTACTTTATAACCATTTCGTAATGGGGAGGCTAAAAAAAGCTGGGTTTTTTTTCGCAGTGTCATTATTTTTTATTTTTTTTATCTTTATTTTGTCAAAAATGTAAATTTGTATATCAGGTGTGGCGTTTCTACCTTCGCATGTAAATATTTTGTACATAGTTGTGTGTATGCACTTACACCGTCTTCTATTTATTGAAACAAATCTGTAGCTCACACTGAAACCTTTAGCTTTGTCGTGTGTGTGTGTGTGTGTGTGTGTGTGTGTGTGTGTGTGTGTGTGTGTTTAAATCCTTTAAGTGGATTTTTTCTGAATAAAAGGCTTGATGTTCATGTGATGGTTTTCGAATGGCTGTCATTTTGCAAGTCAAAGACGTCACCCTTCCCCCTCACACACACACACACACACACACACACACACACTCTCCCTAAATGTCCGGGGCTGTGTCGGGGGGATGGGTTGTATACAGGAGTGGGGTGTGTGAGGGAGGAGGCTGAAGGTCTGTCAAGTTAGCAACACAAAAAAACACAAAAGCTCCACCTGATCTGAGGAACATCTGCCCCACTTAACATCTTTAAAGCACCTAGTGACACCAGACACTCTAAACCTACTGACAGAAGGAGAACATTGGCGTCCCGAGGGGCTGTGTTGGATTACGCGCACACACACACACACACACACACACACACACACACACACACACACACATTCAAGGTAAAATCTGAAGTGTGATTTGCATAAACGTTTACATTTCAAAGGATCTTCTTTTTTAGTGTATTTAAAAATATTATTTTAATTTATAATATTACAAACCCTGAGATATGTTAGGATTGTGTTAATAAGATCTCACATATGCAATTAGATATAAATAATATTGTGGTAAAAGATGTGTGTGTGTGTTTTAATCCACATCCTTTCCAGGATTCATGATGATGAGGATCTGGCAACCCTATGTTCACCTTATTAAGAACACACCTCAGGGTCAGTGTTATTTATTTTCTGTTATTTATTTTCTGATTTTTTTTCCTTCTCATAGTTCAGACATAAAGCATATATTCCGGTCAGAATAAGGACTTCACACATTTTTTTTTGTTTTCATAATTTTATGGTTTAAATGCACTGAGAACCGAGATTCGTTCTTAAAACGATTTATATGTAGACCTTATTGTGATCCGCACATGAATTTAGTTAAAGATTATAACCCAATTTATTTTTTTTGTCCCGGTGTTGATGAGCGATTGATTTTCTGACAAATTTCCAATTTCCCTAAATCCTATTTTCAGGATAAAGAGTGAGGTGGTGTCCAATCTGGCAACTCTGCATGAGCCACACCTTAGTATGATTACGTCTCCGGATTGATTTTCACTCACAAGTCGGATTAAATCCGGTATCAGTGATGAAGTGGGGCGTTATGAAGCTCCATAAACCGAACAAAAGGTTGTCACAGATGCGAACGCTTTACATTTTTTGTCACGTTTTCATTTTTAAAAAGGGCATGTATGGTTTAAATAATAGAAATGTTCACGCTGAGCTGGTAGAATAAAATCATCCATATCATCAAATTTACATATTAAAACACGTAACGTCTTAAAAGAATCCAGAAAAAGGAATTTAACCGTTATCATTTGCGATTTTATATTACAGTACAAAAGAAAGAGAGCCAGACACACAGACAGTGAGAGATAGACAGACACAATGACAGACAGAAAGTGAGACAGGGAGAAATAGACACACAAGGAAAGACAAAAAACAGAGACGGAGAACAATAGACAAGAGTGAGTGACAGAGAGATAGGCAGACAGATAGATAGAGAAATAGAGAGGCACAGAAATGGACAGACGGGCAGACAGACAGTGAAAGAGAGAGAGAGAGAGAGAGAGACTGACAAGAAGACAGAAAGGGAGGCAGAGTGAAATAGATAGACACAAAGAAAGCATAGAGAGAGAGAGACAGAGACACAGAGAGACGAAGAAAGACAGAGGGGCAGACAGACATAAAGACTAATAGAAAGATGGGCAGACAGAAGCAGACAGGCAGATATAAAGACAGAGACAGACAGACAGGCATAGTGGCAGACAGAAAGACAGATAGAAAGAAGGACAGACAGAGAAGCAGACATACAGGCATAGTGGCCGACAGAAAGACAGATAGAAAGAAGGACAGACACACAGACAGAGAAGCAGACAGGCAGATATAAAGACAGAGACAGACAGGCAAACAGACATACAGGCATAGTGGCAGACAGAAAGACAGATAGAATGAAGGACAGACAGAGAAGCAGACAGACAGGCAGATATAAAGACAGAGGCAGACAGACAGGCAAACAGACATACAGGCATAGTGGCAGACAGAAAGACGGGCAGACAGAGAAGCAGACAGGCAGGCAGAAAGATGAACAGAACAGCAGACGGACAGCATGAGACAGAGAGACAGTTAAAGAGACATAGATGAGATTATTATTCACGAACAATAGTAATGATGTCAGCTGAAATAGGTCACATGACTATGTGTGTCTGTGTGAATCCCTCAGATAGAAGATTTATTCTCAAATCCCAGTTAGACAAGCAAACACTTCAGTAAACCATATCAATCTGGCAACCCAGACTCAGCAGGCGCACCCGAGTTACAAATTACAGTTCATTTTCAACTCATTTCTGCTTTTACTAAAATAAATAAAAGATCTTCTCACTTCTGATCTGGGATTAACAATCGTCAGGGTTCTCCTTAACGTTCTCTCTGTGGATCACCATCACGAGGTTCTTCTATCACAATGATCTCTGAGCTGTTTTCTTTTCACCACGTCAAAACTCTTTCATTATCCACTCAAGCCTTTAAGATCTCGTCACGTCTCACTACAACACTCAGTTTAATAGTGTACACTACTGAGGGGTCAAAACAAGGGTCCATCATCAAAGTATACAGGCCCTTCTTTTTCTTCTGGCCTCCAGCTCCTACTCCGCTGTGTGTGTGTTTGTGTGTGCTCTGTGTGTGTGTGTGTGTGTGTGTGTGTGTGTGTGTGTGTGTGTGTGTGTGTGTGTGTGTGTGTGTGTGTGTGTGTGTGTGTGTGTGTGTGACAGAGACAGCATGTGTTAATTTAATCACATTTGTTATTGGGTTTCACACTGAAGTCTGATCAATTTTTACAATCTGTTTACTTTTCATTACAATTACTCACTCCAGTCTATACACAGACAGACAGACAGACAGACAGACAGACAGATAGACAAATAGATAGATAGATAGATAGATAGATAGATAGATAGATAGATAGATAGATAGATAGATAGATAGATAAATAGACATAGATGGATAGATAGATAGATAGATAGATAGATAGATAGATAGATAGATAGATAGATAGATAGATAGATAGATAGATAGAGTACTAAAATTATTCGATAGATAGGTAGACAATTTGATTGACAGACAGAAAGACAGCAAGATAGACAGACAGGTAGGTAGGAAGATAGACAATTTAATAGACAGACAGATAAATAAATAGGTAGATAGATAAAGACAGACATAGATAGATAGATAAATAAATAAATAGGTATATAGATAAATAGACAAGACATAGATAGATAGATAGATAGATAGATAGATAGATAGATAGATAGATAGATAGATAGATAGATAGATAGATAGATAGATAGATAGATAGATAGATAGAGTACTAAAATGATTAGATAGATAGGTAGACAATTTGATTGACAGACAGACAGACAGGTAGATAAACAGATAGACAGACAGATACACTAGAATAGTGTAAGGACGTGTGTAGCCCAGTGGTTAAGGTGTTGGACTCTACCGGAAGATCATAGGTTCAAACCCCACCACCGCCACCAAGCTGCCATTAGTGGGCCCTTGAGCGAGGCCCTTAACCCTCAATCGCTTAGTTGTACATCGCTCTGTATAAGGGCGTCTGCCCAATGCTGTAAATGTGTATTGAGTGAACAGTCTGATATTTTCCCAGTGCAAGCGGTTCAGTAATGTTGTATTATGTGGGGGATTTTTATGTTTTGTGAATAAAAGTGTTTACGTGTGTGTGTGTGTGTGTGTGTGTGTGTATGTGTGCTGTACCTTACATGTATTATTAATTCAGCACCAGCTTTAACCCCTGACCTCTGGGTAACATATGTGACATAGTGAACACTAAAGCCCATGAGATGAAAGCCACTTCCTGTGATCAGTGATGTGTATGACGCGCGCGCACACACACACACACACACACACACACACACACACACACACACACACACACACACACACACACACACACACACACACACACTAATGAGTACCTAACTATCTGCATTATTAATCACTGGGGACATAAAAACACAGGAAGGGTCGCCATGGGAACGGCAGCTACAGATGGTCCGTAGAACAAATCATGAAGGTGGAGAAGGTAATAATGATGATGATGATGATGATAAAATTGATGATAATGAGGTCAATAGTGATGATGATAAAGTTGGTGGTCCTGGGTAAACATTGCTTCATTTCACTGTCTACTGCACTGTATATTGTTGAAATTACAATAAAAGCCTATTTGACTTGCTTTGACGATGATGATAATGGTGATGAAGATGAAAATGATGATGATAGTAATAGTGACAGATAGAAAGATAGACAGATAGATATAGATACTAAAATGATTAGATAGATAGGTAGACATATTGATTGACAGACAGACAGACAGAGGAAGATGGTGACAAAGAAGTATAAGATGACTAAAGTTAATGATGATGATGATGATGAGGAGGAGTTCAAAGTTGATGCAGTAGGAGTTGTGTTATTGTTGTTGTTTCTTGTGGGTCTCTGTAACCTCGAGACAGAGATAGATAAGAACCTCCTCCACACACCACAACAAACCAAACCTCGCTGCACTGTTGTGGGAATGTAGCTCACACACACACGCACACACACACATATATATATATAAAATAGGACAAAGCGGTAATATATATATATATATATATATATATATATATATATATATATATATATATATATATATATATATATGATGGCATGCCAACCCCCATCGCAGGACACACACACACACAATTTTCCAAGGTGCCAATCAACCTAACGTGCATGTTTTTGGACCCTGGGGATGGGGAAACCGGAGAACCCTGGAGAAGAACCCCCTGAGGCACGGGGAGAACATGCAAACTCCACACCACACACACATGGCCGAGACGGGAATCGAACCCGGACCCTGGAGGTGTGAGGCGAACGTGCTTAACCTCTAAACCACCATGCCCCTATATATATATATATATATATATATATATATATATTTGTCCATGCGTATGTTGATGAAAGAATATTGTATATTTAACAAAAGAAAAACACACCAAAACTCCAAAGTGTTGTTTACTAAAGCACTGTTCTGGAACCTTTCTTCACTCCGCCCGTGTTTCCATCCGGACCCGGTAAATCGCTCTTTCCTTTCCTCCACGCTTCCCCCGAGGTTGAGCTCCGAGTGTGCGTGTGTGTTTGCGCCTCAAACTCCACTTTTTTGCAGCGCGTTTGCTTTTAGCGCACAGAATTAACGAGCAGCGACATGACGAAGGAACAAGTCAAAGGGTGAGTGATTCGCTTCACTGACTCCCCTCTCCCCCTCGTTCAAACGCACACATTTCCCCATCGCTTCCATACTCTCTCTCTCCACCCGTATTCCGGTGCATCGCGCGTTCTTTTCCGGGATTACTTCCAGAGCCGTGTTGCGATTGGTCCGTCGTGAAAGTGCCGCTCCAACTCATGAACTGAACGAACGCATCGATCCAATCAGGTTGAAAGGGGCGGGACGTTCCGGAATGCGATTGGGAGAAAAAAATAAAGACTGCAGCTGTTACAGTAGATTGCATCAGCGTTTATTTACAAGTGCGCTGTGAAATTAAATGTCAACAAAAAGTTCATTACATTAAAGTTACCAATTTTACACAGCATTACAGCACTCATACTAATTATATATATATATATATATATATATATATATATATATATATATATATATATATATATATATATATACACATATATACACACACACACACACACACACACACACACACACACACACACACACACACACACATATACATATATATATATATATATATATATATATATATATATATATATATATATATATATATATATATATAATGTCATTCTGATGCACTGTATTTTTTTTTTTTTTTTTTTGCGTTTCTCAGGGTTTGTTATTAATTCTATATTATATTTCATATAATAATTATATAATGTGATGAGTGTAAGTGTTGTTTCACTTTCAGTAGACGTGATGAAGGCGTGTCTCTGCTGTGTAAAAGTATTCCGGACTGGTTTTTCTTGCTTATAGAATATACTTTCCTTATTTTTGTGTACGGGTCTTTGAGGACGCATCAGTGTTAATGAGGGTGTAACGGCGTATTTGAGGGTTTATCAGTGTGTCTGAAGGGGTAATGATGTCTTTGAGTGGTTTAATGGCGACTTTGAGGGGTGTAACATTGCCTTTATTTGTGTAATGGTGTCTTTGAGATTGTACAGGTGTCTTTGAGGGTATCTTTAGGGGCTTAATAGTGTAATGGTGTCTTTGAGGGGTCTGGCTGTGTCTTTGAGGTCTTAACAGTGTGTATGAGATACCCCTGCATTATACGGGGGGTGCGGGCCCCAACGGGACTCCAACCTCCCCACTGCTTTAAGGTCAAGTTATTTTTAGTATTTTTATTTTCTGTAGAGCGTCAGATCACAACAGAAGTCATTACAGATTACCTTTACTATAAAACCTTGTTCTTTTATGAAACGCACTAAACAATTTTATTTACATGACTGCATGTCATTTCTGTCACTACGTTGCTGACTGCTGTCTGTATTGCGCATGGCGAAGCTCCGAACCGACACACACACACACAATGTTCAAGGCTTTGAGGCTTTTAACCCGCAGTCGCAACCAGAAAGACGTCTCCAACCAAGGCCATAAAACTCTTTGATGTCAGGCTGTTATTCAGCGTTATCTGATGAGATCATTATGGGATAACTCGTCGTAAACGTGTTTGGGAAAGTGCGTGCACCCTTGCATATAATCTCCCGTGGTACTAATAACCTTCACCAAACATCTCTCATGGCTGCTGGTCCGTATTGCAGACGTTTTCCGGCTGTAACGCTTCCGCCACCATGCTTCAGAGCTTCACCACCACGCTTCAGACATTCTGTGTGTACAAAAACGGTTCCTGGTGACCCGCAAATGAATTGGATGCTAAGATGTCAGACCTCAAGTTTAAATGGAGCTTTGAAACCTTTTCTCATGCATTCCTTTCGTCTCCGTGCTATTTGTCTTTGGCGTCAACGTTACCCATAATACCCTGGAAGTGCGTGTTTGTGTGTTAAAAAAAAAAAAAGTGTTGATTTGCGAGTCCTGTACGTGACCTAGCCGAGCAGCGGGACGAATACCTTGGCGAGAGGAAGTCCTCTCCCACTGCCTGCGCTTTCCTCGGATCCTGTGTGAACAATGCAGAAACCTTTCACGCTTATCTCTCACCCTCCCCGCGTTCCCATGATGCCATGTTTGGAAACAATCGCAGCTGAAAACAGTGTCTCTGTGCCCCTTTTCCTGTCGTAGCTCGGCCGAGGAGGAGCAGCAGGCGGCCCAGTCCAAGAAAGCGCTGAAGAAACAGCAGAAGGAAGCCGAGAAGGCAGCCAAGAAGGCTGAGAAGCAGGCCAAGCTGGTGTGTGTGTGTGTGTGTGTGAGAGTATGTGTGAGAGAGAGAGATGCCAGCACTGTGGAAACCATTGTCTACTAATTCCTCCACTCGTTTTGTCTATGTATAAATTAAAAAACGAGTTTAGGCTCACCGAAGGTTCGGCCACGTCCCGATCCACTTGTGTGTAAAAGTAGTGTCCTTGTTAGGGTTCATTCTCATGGTTCAAATGAAAGAGAGTCAGATGGATGATCAGACAAAAGTGCAAATGAATAGAAAATTACAAACGAGTAGACGTAAGTACAGACGAACAAGCAGATGAGGGGAAAAACCATGGAGAGGGACTAGCAGATGAAAGTACAGAGAGACAGATCACAGACGAAAGTACAGCTTAGATATATTTAAATTATAGAAGAGACAGTAACACACACACACACACAGCTGGAAATATCCCTATCTGTAAAATCAGTAAGTAATATTTAAACATTATCTCTTTGTGTGTGTGTGTGTGTGTGTGTGTGTGCGCGCTTGTTTGTTTGTTTACAGACAGCTGATCAACAGACTGCTGAGGAAGATGTAAGTACACCCCCCCCATACACACCCCATACACACATATTCAATATATAAAACTGAATTATGAAGTATATATTGTGTGTGTGTGTGTGTGTGTGTGGGTGTGTGTCAGGATTTTGCACAGGACCGTTACGGGGTGTGTGCGTTGATGCAGTCTCAGGAAAAACCGGGTAATTGTTTCACTGTTTCTCTTAGACCACCTCTAAAGCAGTGTGTGTGTGTGTTTGTGTGTGTGTGTGTGTGTGTGTGTGTGTGTGTGTGTGTGAGTGAAGGGCCAGTCAACTCCTCTAAATTGCCCCAATAACAGGGTAATAAGACTTAAAGACCCCCCAGTCGGGTAATAACAGGCATAAAGACCCCCCACTGCGACCCTGCCCTAATATAGTGTCCAGCTACACTCGAGTTAGTCCAGTGTCTGTGTGTGTGTGTGTGTGTGTATATGAGTGAGTGTGTGAGTGAGAGTGAGACGTAGATGAATCCAGGACGTTAAAGACATGATATTTAAAAGCTGTCTCTCTGTCCTTTCTGTGTGAGACAGACCGCTCTCTGGTGCGAGTGTGTGAACTGACTCCTGATAGAGCGGGACAGACAGTGTGGGTTCGTGCCAGGGTTCACACCAGCAGAGCTAAAGGTGAGTGTGTGTGTGTGTGTGTGTGATTACACTGTCTCTGTCTGTTTGACGTATGTGTCAGATCTCTGTTTCCATGTGGGTGGTGTATCTGTACCCATGTACACACAGGTATACACATGTGCAGGTAGACAAGTATGCAAATGTGCAGATATTGAAATATATGGACGTGCAGGTAGACATGTATATAGATATGCAGGTATTGAAGTATACAGATGTTTAGATATTGAAGTATTTAGCTGTCTTGATGTGCAGCTATTGAAGTAAACAGATGTGCAGATAGATGGGTATACAGATGTGCAAATATTGCCTTACACAGATGTGAAATGATTGAAGTATACAGATATGCAGGTAGCCTAGTATACAGATGTGCAGGTATTGAAGTATTCATATGTGTTGGTAGACGGCTATACAGATGTGAAGAGAGGCAGGTATACAGATGTTCAATTATGGTTTTTGAACATCTGTATGTTCAGTACACTGGTATACAGATGTATACAGACAGGTACACAGATATGCTTGTGTTCACGTCTACAGAAGTGCAGGAATGTCGGGTATACAGATGTGCATGTGTTGTATTGAGGCATGCAGATGTGTTGGTAGACAGCTACAGGGGTTTTGTTGGTGTGTATAATATGAGGTTGCACAGGTACAGATGTGGAGAGAGAACAGCTGTCAGATCAGCAGATGCACATTGAGAGAGAGACAGGTGGAGAGAGAGACAGACAGATGAACAGGTGCACAGAGAGAGAGAGAGAGAGAGAGAGAGAGGATGTAGAGAATAAAGGGTTGTAGTTGTATGTAAACAGTGTAGGAGGTGTGTGTGTGTGTGTGTGTGTGTGTGTGTGTGACATTGGTGCACATTCCCACCGTCAGATTCTCAGCTGTACTTGAGTTTCCTTCCTGTTCCTGCGTATCGCGACCCGTTTGACCTTGAGTTATATTTATGGAGCTGAAGGAGATCCTTGAGAGCAGAACAACATCCTGATCAGTTTTTTCTTCTTCTCACACTTGAGCTTCAAAGCTTCCGAGAGCCGTCTGATCTCCGTAACACACTCCTCACCTCCCTCAGGTGTATCAGCGACTCATGACCAGGTCACTGCTCGTTATGCTCGTTAAGGATCGGAAACGCTTCGAACCGGCACCACCTCGGAACTGGGCGTGGCCTAATATTCTAATAACCCTGCTGGATTGACTACTAGCTTTGAATTATTTATTTATCTTTTATGAAAACATCCTCCCAGCTTGTAACCATAACAACAATCAAACGTCTAATGAAATCAATAAACCCGCCCACTCGAGTGTAGCGATGTGTCGCACGAATGTAAGGTCTCGGTTAATTGAAGTTGAACTTATTTCAGAAAGAGCTTTATTACAGGAAATAAAAATAGGAAATAAGTAAGAATAAAAAATAAACATTTTGCACAGAAATAGATAAATAGATGATGATATCTCACAGCAGATGAATTGAGAATGATATTGCACTGAAATATATAAATTTACTGTGGAGAACGCTCATTTAACATGTAGCTAGTCAGCTGTATGAACAAACGTTCCGTCTAGATACTACATGGCTAAATTAGGTTTAAGGATAGCTAGCATGTTCTATGTGCCTAGCGTTTATAATAAAAAAAAAAAGCAAACTAATAATATATTCAGCTACGCAAATATTGATATATGCAATGATGATGCAAGCTCGTTTCATAGAAAAGAAACGCTAGCTAATGTCGCATGCAAACGCATGGCATCGTTAATGTGTGTGTATGTATGTGTATATATATATATATATATATATATACTATATATATATATATATATATATATATATATATATATATATATCTATCCTTTATTGGTCACATATACATTACAGCACAGTGAAATTCTTTTCTTCGCATATCCCAGCTTGATGTTGGTAGCTGGGGTCAGAGCGCAGGGTCAGCCATGATACGGCACCCCTGGTGCACAGAGGTTTAAGGGTCTTGCTCAAGAACTCAAGGGCGAGCAGCTTGGCCATATCTTCCGATCAGCAGCCCAGCGCCTTAAACCACTGAGCTTCCCCCTCCCATATATATATATATATATATATATATATATATATATATATATATATATATATATATATATATATATATATATAATATCAATATAGAAAACGTCTAGGTTATGTTATAAGCTGGCCAGTTTTATATCTGATTCAAGCTGGCTATTAGTAGTACATTTATATATACATAAATAGAGAGAGCACTTACCCCCCCCCCCCCCTTCTAGTTAATCTAAGTAGCTAGGCAAGTTTTTGTCCTAGCCACTTGTAAGTATATAGATAATTTTACATACAAGATCTAACACTTCTAGCGAATATTAGTTCTACATTTTGCGGTATTTGCGGTATTGAGGTGCTATTGAGTTCTAGCTAATGTTACACTTTAAAAACCACTTCATGTGTAACTGTATTTGAATGAATAGCTACATAATGTTGTGTATAGCTGACGAGATTTATGTTGTTAAAAAAAAGCTAATTGAGGAATAACCAGTTGTATGTCTGTTTAAAAGCTATTTGTATAACTTTTATAAAACTAGTAGAAAAAAGTGTGTGTGTGTGTGTGGCAGAAAATGAGTAATTCTTTTGACGCCGTGTGTGTGTGTGTGTGTGTGTGTGTGTGTGTGTGTGTGTGTGTGTGTGTGTGTGTGTGTGTGTGTAGGGAAGCAGTGTTTCCTGGTCCTGCGTCAGCAGCAGTGGCACGTCCAGGCCCTGGTGGCCGTGGGAGAGAAAGCCAGCAAGCAGATGGTGAAGTTCTGCGCAAAGTGAGTAGTGAAAATGCCACTTCCTGTCTGCCCCGAACAATGGTGGAGGAAAAGAACCCCATAATAACTCACAACTCCCACCTTTGTGTTAGCACCTCCGCAACCATAACAACCACACACACACACACGCACACATACACACACAGTAAGAACGCTTTCAAAAAGTTTATCATTTAGCAAAAAGGGAAAATAAAGGAACGGGACAGGATCAGATTGCGAGGAACCGGTTCTCCCAAGCACGTTCTCATGAACAGGAGCTTTTCTTGCATCATTCTTGCATCAAGATGTCCAGCAGGAGGAAACTGGAGGTACCCAGGTACCCCCAGTGAATGGTCAGATGTCGTCTCCATGGAATAGAAACAACCTTCTCAATAGAGGAACTTGAGGCAGAACAAATGGCAGGAGGTTCTCTAGACTGAAGAGTCTTTGTGGGTAGCAGGTGGTTTTCTGAAGTGCTGGACACACACACACACACACACTCACACTCACCCACTCACTCACACCCACATCGGGTGTTAATTGGAGAGCAAACTGAAAAAAAGAACTGGTTCACAGGAGGTGAAGAGAAACGAAGAAGCGCGAAGGGGAATTTCTGCTTGTGCATTTTCTCTCGCACGCACGCACTCACACAAGCATTAGAAACTCTATGTAATGAGTGTGTGCCGTTTTTGCCGTTTCACCATCACGAACCCGACACGTCATTCATTTTTCTAGTTACGTGTAAGCGTTCAGGCGCTCGAAAAGTCCCCAAGGAACCGTGAAGCGATGCGGTGTGAAGGTACAGCTTTACCCTTGAGCTCTGACACTGGAGACTCCTTCCATACACCTTGCACGAACTTGTTAGACAATCGCACACCTTTTGTAAATACGTTCACGTGGGACCACGTACAACCAGCGGGCGCTACGGAAATGGTAACCTGTGTGTGTGTACCGCTGTTCAGGAGAATCAACACCGTCTGACCAATCAGGATCCAGAATTCATCACTGCACTGATATAAAGTCTATAAGTGATGTGTGTGCAGGATAGAGGTGTGTGTGTGTTGCGCATTTTCTGATTTGAGTAAGGTTTTGTGGTTAACACGGCCGTTAAAGCTGATTGCACCTCATGTTTGAAAGTGTGAAACCGGGAGTGACGCAAACACACACAATCATACATACATATACACACACACACACACCCGCAGGCTCAATCTACTTCTCTGAAAACCTTTGATGTTTCCCTGTGAGCCTGTGTTAGTGTTTGTGTACAAGTGTGTGTTGCGCTTGTAGGTTTTGTGTTTTAGTGTGTCTTGTGTGCATGTTTGAGTAGGCTAGAATGCAGGTATGACAGCGTGTGTGTGTTGTTTGTTTGCATCTGAGATTGTGTGAGTGTGTAGTGAAAATGTGTGTGTGAGAGAGCATGAGTCTTTGAGTGTGTGTTTGTGTGTGTGTGAGTATAAATGAGTTTTTGCATGAGAGTGGTTCCATGACTTAATACGTGTGCCTGTGTAATGTATGAATATGTGTGTGTGTGTGTGTGTGTGTGTGTGTGTTTTGTGTTGTGTTGTGTGTTTGAGTATTGTGCGTGAGCCTACTCTTTGTGTGGTACAAAGCCCAAAAAAGAGTTTATGGTTCAGAAAAATGTAAAAAAAAAAAAAAGTCTTCGTCTAGACATCCAGGGGTGTGGTTACGACTGGTTGCCATGGTTACGTCGGAACAGTAACGAACCACCGCTCTGCGAACTACCGACTTTTACGTTTTTAATATACTGTATATATTTTTTATTATTATTTTTTTTACTTTATGTGTGTGTGTGTCTGTGTGTGTTTGGGTGTGTATCTACAAATCAGGAAAAAAAGGAAGTTCCATGCCAACAGACCGTTTATTACTTCACATATAAGGAGTTTTGTGTGTGTGTGTGTGTGTGTGTGTGTGTGTGTGTGTGTTGCTCTGTGCGGTATGTGGTAAGGAATGTGTAGTCGCTGTTATTTTTGGTTCAGAGGTCTCGAAATACCTGCAGTGTGTTGAAAGTGGTGAGAGTGAGTGTGTGTGTGTGTGTGTGGTTACCTACACAAAACCGCCGCAGCGCCGAAAAACAGGAGTTTGCTCAGTCAGGTGAAAAAGGAAAACGAATGTGACGAGAGCGGGTCCGAGTGGGTGGGGTTACGCCACGCCGCGAGCTCAGAGTGTTTCCTCACCGCCGTGTCGCAACCTACATGTCAGAACGGCCGAAACGGAGCATGACCTTTCCGTTCCAAACACTCAACACAACAAGCGTGTTACCTGTGCGTTTCCTCTCACCTAACCCCAGCGTGTGTTCACGGGTGAGAAACCTGAACGTGCGCTCCAAAGCTCCAGGGTGCCAATATCTTTGCTCTTTCTAGAAGTGGAGAACGTGTCGGGTGAGTTTCCGACACTGATGTAGGGCCCTCGGTAGGGTTTATAATGTATAATGTAGTGAACGTGTGAATAAATAGACCCCCCCCCTTTTTTTTTCTCTCTCTCTCTTTTTTTGTCTCTCAGTATAACGAAGGAGAGCATAGTGGACGTGGAGGCGGTGGTGCAGAAGGTGGAGCAGAAGATTGAGAGTTGCTCTCAGCAGGATGTAGAGCTACACATCCAGAAGGTAAAACCATAGTGACAGATGACAGACCAGCCTTGGTCTCCCTAGAAATAATGCTGCGCACACACCTACTGCTGCTACTTCTGTTACCCTGTCTGCTGGTCTCTCTGTGTCCTAGCCTCCAATTGTCTTATCTCCTTTCCTACCAGTCTCTCTTTCAGGCTCTGTGTCCCGGTCTCTGTCTGTCAGTGTCTCTGTCTGCCACTCTCGCTTTCAGTCTCTTTATTTCCTAGTCTCTGTCTGCCTCTATCTGTCCATCTCTTTTTCTGCCAGTCTCTCTTTCAGGCTCTGTGTCCCGGTCTCTGTCTGTCAGTGTCTCTGTCTGCCACTCTCGCTTTCAGTCTCTTTATTTCCTAGTCTCTGTCTGCCTCTATCTGTCCATCTCTTTTTCTGCCTGTCTCTCTTTCAGTCTCTGTCTGCCTCTATCTGTCCATCTCTTTTTCTACCAGTCTGTCTGTGTCCCATTCTCGTTGTCTGCCGGTCTCCATCTGTAGGGGCCTCTGACTGCCAGTCTCTCTCTCTTTTTCTTCCAGTCTCTGTCTGCCCGTCTTTTTCAGTCTCTCTGCCCGTCTCTCCGTCTGCCTGTCTCTTTCTCAATCTGTGTGTCTGAACGTCTCTCTTTCGGTTTCTCCGTCAATGTCAGTCTCCATCTCAATGGCTCCCTGTCTGTCAGTAACCTTAGTCTGACTACCCATGTCTGTCTGTCTGTCTGTCTGTCTGTCTTCCTTTCACTTTCTCCATTTTATGGCTGCTGGACCTTCAATCTCATGATCTGTCTTTCTGCCTCATTGTATGCTCTTCTTTCCTGCTTTTTTTCCCCCAGCTGTTTGTGGTGAGTCAGGCAGAGCCTCGGTTGCCTCTTCAGTTGGATGATGCTGTGAGACCTGAAGTAGAGGGTGACGAGGTATAAACCTTCTCGCACACACACACACACACACACACACCACACACACACACACACACACACACACACACACGCATCACGCTCCATCCTCACTAATACCTCACTTATACCTTAACACGCTCAACTCACACTCTCACACAAACCTCGTTCTCACCTCACAACCTCACACTCTCACAAACCTTACACACCTCACACTCACACAAACCTCACACTCACTTCATACTCACCTCACCCTCACACACTCACACAAACCTCACACTCACCTCACACTCTCACAAACCTTACACACCTCACACTCACACAAACCTCACACTCACCTCACTCTCACAAACCTTACAAACCTACACACCTCACACTCACACAAACCTCACACTCACCTCACTCTCACAAACCTCACACACCTCACACTCACACAAACCTCACACACACACAAACCTCACACTCACTTCATACTCACCTCACACTCACACCTCACACACTCACACAAACCTCATACTCGCCTCACACTCACACAAACCTAACTCACCTCACACTCTCACACAAACCTCACACTCACAAACCTCGCACTCACTTCATACTCACCTCACACTCGCACAAACCTCACACTCACCTCACACTCTCACACAAACCTCACACTCTCGCACAAACCTCACTCACCTCACACTCTCACACAAACCTCACACTCACCTCACACTCTCTCAAACCTCACACTCACAAACCTCACACTCACTTCATACTCACCTCACACTCACACCTCACACACACACAAAACCTCATACTCACCGCCTACTCGCCTCACTCTCACACAAACCTCACTCACCTCACACTCTCACACAAACCTCACACTCACAAACCTCACACTCACTTCATACTCACCTCACACTCGCACAAACCTCACACTCACCTCACACTCTCACACAAACCTCACACTCTCGCACAACCTCACTCACCTCACACTCTCACACAAACCTCACACTCACCTCACACTCTCTCACCTCACAAAAACCTCACACTCACAAACCTCACACTCACACAAACCTCATACTCACCTCACACTCACACAAACCTCACACTCACCTTACACTCACCACTCACACAAACCTCACACTCACCACTCACACAAACCTCACTTACCTCACATGCTTACCTCACACTTTCACCTCACACTATCACACAAACCTCATACTCACATCAAATGCTTACCTCACACTCACCTCATAAACTTCAGTCACATCATAAATTCACAACACAGACCTCACACTCACTTCATACTCACCTCACACTCTCACCTCACACTCACTTCATACTCACCTCACAATCTTACCTCACACTCACACAAACCTCACTCACCTCACACTCTCAAACAAACTTCATACTCACCTTACACACATCTCACTCTCACACAAACCCCATACTCACCTCACACTCTCACACAAAGCTCATACTTACCTCACTCTCACCTCACACTCTCTCACAAACCTCATACTCACCTCACACTCACACTCACACAAAGCTCATACTCACCTACCTCACCTCACACGTCTTTCACACTCACACCTCACTCTCACCTCACAGTCTTTCACAAACCTCATACTCACCTCACAGTCTTTCACAAACCTCATACTCACATCACACTCTCACACAAACCTCATACTCATTTCAATCTCACCTCACTCTCACACAAACCCCATACTCACCTTACACTCTCACACAAACCTCATACTTACCTCACTCTCACCTCACACTCTCTCACAAACCTCATACTCACCTCACACTCACACAAACCTCATACTCACCTCACAGTCTTTCACAAACCTCATCATACTCACCTCACACTCTCACACAAACCTCATACACTCACCACACTCACACTCACACTCAAACCTCACACTCACTCACCTCATACTCACACAAACTTCATACTCACCTCACACTCTCACACAAACCTCATACTCACTCTCACTCACACTTTCACACAAACCTCATACTCACCTCACACTCACACAAACTTCATACTCACATCACACTCTCACAGAAACCTCATACTCACGTCAATCTCACCTCACTCTCACACAAACCCCATACTCACCTCACACTCTCACACAAACCTCATACTCACTCTCACCTCACACTCTCACAGAAACCTCATATTCACTCTCACCTCACACTCTCACACAAACCTCATACTCATGTCAATCTCACCTCACACTCTTTCACAAACCTCATACTCACCTCACACTCTCACACAAACCTCATACTCACCTCACACTCTCACAGAAACCTCACAAACCTCATACTCATGTCAATCTCACCTCACACTCTCACACAAACCTCACAAACCTCATACTCATGTCAATCTCACCTCACACTCTTTCACAAACCTCATACTCATGTCAATCTCACCTCACACTCTCACACAAACCTCACACTCACTCTCGACTCACTCACTCACCTCACACTCACACAAACCTCATACTCACATCACACTCTCACAGAAACCTCATACTCACTCTCACCTCACACTCTCACAGAAACCTCATACTCACTCTCACCTCACACTCTCACACAAACCTCATACTCATGTCAATCTCACCTCACACTCTTTCACAAACCTCATACTCACCTCACACTCTCACACAAACCTCATACTCACCTCACACTCTCACACAAACCTCATACTCACCTCACACTCTTTCACAAACCTCATACTCATGTCAATCTCACCTCACACTCTCACACAAACCTCATACTCACCTCACACTCTTTCACAAACCTCATACTCACCTCGCACTCACACAAACCTCACCTCACTCTCACACAAACCCCATACTCACCTCACACTCTCACACAAACCTCATACTCACCTCAAACTCACACAAATCTCATACTCACCTCACATTCTCTCACAAACCTCATACTCACACAAACCTCACCTCACTCTCACACAAACCTCATACTCACTCTCACCTTCCAATCTCTCACAAACCTCATACTCACCTCAAACTCACACAAATCTCATACTCACCTCACATTCTCTCACAAACCTCATACTCACACAAACCTCACCTCACTCTCACACAAACCTCACCACCTCACACTCACACAAACCTCACCTCACTCTCACTCTCACACCCGTCACTCACACCTCACACTCTCACACAAACCTCATACTCATGTCAATCTCACCTCACACTCTTTCACAAACCTCATACTCACCTCACACTCTCACACAAACCTCATACTCATGTCAATCTCACCTCACACTCTTTCACAAACCTCATACTCACCTCACTCTCACACAAACCCCATACTCACCTCACACTCTCACACAAACCTCATACTCACCTCGCACTCTCTCACAAACCTCATACTCACCTCAAACTCACACAAATCTCATACTCACCTCACATTCTCTCACAAACCTCATACTCACACAAACCTCACCTCACTCTCACACAAACCTCATACTCACCTCAGTCTCACCTTCCAATCTCTCACAAACCTCATACTCACCTCACATGCTTACCTCACACTCACCTCACACACTCTCCTCACATAAACTTCACACTCACATCATAAATTCACAACACATAAACCTCACACTCACCTCGTACAACCCTGACGCTTACCTCACGTAAACCTCACTCACCACACGAACCTGATCCACACCTCACTTTCACTTCACACTTACTTCCTATAAACCTCTCACACCTCATATAATCTTCATACTCAACTCACACCCACACACACACACACTCTTTACCCCTATACCCTGTGACCTGTGTGTGACTAAACCATATTAAATCTACTACACTGTAATTTGTGTTTGTGTGTAGTTTGGGTTGGATTTTGTAATATGGTGGTGTTGTTGACGTGTGTTTCTGCAGGAAGGCAGAGCCACGGTGAATCAGGACACCAGACTGGATAACCGTGTAATTGACCTGAGGGTGAGTACGGGGCTTTTCCACTCCTCCTCCTCTATATTTTGGGTTATTTCCCCTGTGCTACATGATCATATCAAAATGAATCATATTATTGTGAACTCTTTTGATTTGCCACAACCATGTTATGGTTACATACACATGCAAAAAACACACACACGCACATATGTTGTGTATTGCCACTCTGTTTGGTAAACAAGAAGTAAACCAGGCACTACTGTACAGGACATTCAGTTCTATGTCTCGACACGTAGCGGATGAAAAAATAAACCACACAACTGAATGTCGAGGCAGAGAAGTGTGTAACCATGTTGACGCACTTGTTCATGCTTCAGCTACGCCTTTGTCAGAGCGTGTCAACAGGAAAATACCGCAGAAAGTAGCACATAATTTGAATCACAATAGCAACACTTCATTTACTGTCCTGAATAACTTTTACACTGAACTGCACTGTAGTCCTGGAGGATGTTAACCCACGGTGATATCGCTGTAATCCTCCACCCCAGCAAACAATATCCTGGATTGCTTAATAGCTTTATTCCGAATTGGATGCATTTTTATCTTGGATTATATGACATTGTAATCTGTGATGATGCCAACTTTAATCCTGGATTATATCCCATTATAATCTATGATGATGCCAACTTTAATCCTGGGTTATATCGCATTGTTGGTGTTTGTGATGTCACATTAATCCTGGATTATGTAAGATTATAATTTTAAATTATATTATTTTAATCCTGGTTATATCCCATTATCCCGAGTGATGACATTATGTTGAATAATATACAATTCAAGATAATGTCACTTTAATTCTGGATTATATCCTATTATTATCCTGGGTAAAATATTGCTTGAATAAATGAAGCAGTATGAACTTTGGTACACAATATATTCATTCATTCATTCATCTTCTACCGCTTTATCCGATCTTCCCTCGGGTCACAGGGAGTCTGTGTCTATCTCAGGTGTCTATAAGGCAGGATACACCCTGGATGCAATGCCAAACCATTGCAGGACACACACACACACACACACACACACACACATTCATACACTAGGGACAATTTTCCAAGGTGCCAATCAACCTACAGTGCATGTTTTTGGACCGGGAGGAAACCGGAGAACCCAGAGAAAAACCCTGTGAGGCACGGGGAGAACATGCAAACTCCACACACACAATGGCCGAGACGGGAATCGAACCCGGACCGTGGCGGTGTGAGGCGAACGTGCTAACCACTAAGCCACCGTGCCCCATATACACTATATATATATATATATATATATATATATATATATAGAGAGAGAGCGAGAGAGCGAGAGAGCGAGAGCGAGAGCGCGCGAGGGAGGTAGTCACATGCTACGAGCACTGTTGAACGGAAGGAGGAGTCTGCGCTAGAGCGTGATGTGTTTATCACACTCGCTCCTGCTGACATGGTCTGTGGGACAGGTGTGAAAACAGCACCTGCGCTCAGAGTTCTCCGGATTTTCTCCTACGCAGATAAACATGTAACATATAATGAAGTTGATCTAATCCCCAAACAGTGAAGTACGTGTGAAACATGTTAGCTAAACAGGAAAAGCGCTTCATGTCGACACTTTTTAAAAAAAAGTCTGTTTTAATTTATTTGTTTCCAATTACACATAAAAAAGTGAACAAAAGGAGTATTTACATTTTCTGTTTGTGACTTAATGTTTACATTAAAAAGTATTAACCAATCAGAACAAAGTTCATATCTACAGTGTCTCTGTAACCAATCAGAACACAGTTTATATCTCCAGTGTCTCTAACCAATCATAACACCCACACAGTATATATCCAGGCCTCTGTAACCAATCAGAACACAGTTTATATCTCCAGTGTCTCTAACCAATCATAACACGCACACAGTGTATCTCCAGGTCTGTAACCAATCAGAACACAGTTGATATCTTCAGTGTCTCTAACCAATAATAACACACACACACAGTATATCTCTGGGTCTCCGTAACCAATCGGAACACACAGTTTAAATATTCAGTATCCCAGTAACCAATCAGAGTTTCTGTAGCCAATCAGCATGAAAGTTCATTCCTCAGTATCTGTTTACCCTACAGAGTTTACGTTCTTTCCGCTGTGTGTCTGTAACCAATAAGAACACAGTTTATATCCTCAGTCTGTCAGTAGCCAATCGGAACACAGAACATTTCCCTCGTGCCCCTGTAACGGATCATAAATGCATCGTTAACTCTTTAATCAATCAGGGGTCATCAGAAACAGTTTTCCATTCCCATTGTTAATGTTTACAGTAACACTGTAATGTGGATAGTGTGCTTAATGTGTGGATAGTGTTTGTGTGTTTTTGTTTTTTTGTTTGTTTTAACGATTCCCAGTTATTTATGGCTGTTGTTTGTGTCTCCTTACAGACGACAACGAGTCAGGCAATTTTCCGCCTGCAGTCAGGAGTGTGTCAGCTTTTCAGGGACACGCTCACCAACAAGGGTTTCGTCGAGATCCAGACGCCCAAAATCATCTCGGGTACACACACACACACACACACACACACACACGTACACACACTCTGAACGCAGTGTCCCTTTCAGCACCCACAACCCACAGAAACCTAAACGGGCGTAATTTTGTGTGTCATATCGCGAGCATGAGTACACCGTGTCTCTTTCTCACACACCCCTGGTCTTTTATAGTCCCATTTTTAGTGCCACCAATCCGGTGGCGAGCCGCCTGGAGTCCTCTTGCGTAGCTTTGTGGTTTTCGTGTTTTAAAAAAAAAGCAACGGTCTCTTTCACTTCCTCTTTCGCAGCCGGCCAATCAGATAGCGGCGTTGGGATTCGAACTTGCCGCTTTTTCAGGGTGTGCCACCACCTGTGGTTAGAAAAAACATTTTTTCTGATGAAATATCACATCCGGTAACACACACACACACACACACACACACACACACACACACACACACACACACACACACTAGAACACACACACACACTAGAACACACTGTCCCTTATCAACTGCATTTAGTTCAAAACTTTCCATCCTGATGGGCGTAGACTTAAAGTCCTGTTGCCATGGCGACGCCGACAAACGCTGAGCTCAGCCCTCGGCACTGGGTTTGAACAGGAAGTTTTGGCACCCCTGTACACCCAGACATCCTAATAGACACGTGTCGTCACGTTTGACAGACGTCTCCGTAGACTTCGGACAGGACGGGTTTAAGCAGAAAGTCTTGGCGTCCCCTCGACCCAGACGTTTGACTCAGAAGTTCTGGCACCCCTCTACACCCAGACGTCTTAATAGACATCAAACTTATGTTTGACTCGAATATTCTACCATCCCTACGAACGTCTTGCACGATATTGTGTTTTAGAGACGCCCCAAAATACGTCGGACAAGCCGTGTTTAGGTAGAAAGTTTTGGCACCCCTCTAGACCCAGATGTCTCGTTTTTATGCCATCGCAGGATTATCTCGATTATCCGAATTAATCAGTCGGATCCAGAGCTTAGTGTGCAAACACACACACACACACACACACACACACACACACAGGACACATCCGAAAGTGAAAACAAATCTGACGTAAACGACCGCTGAGAAGACAGACGCATTCTGATACCTAAGTGTCACCGTCAATCAACTTCCTGTTTTGCTAACACATGCTCACACTACTTACTAGCCTTCATGCTGAAGTGTGTAGCCTTGTATACCAGGGGAAGAGCAGTGATTGTGTGTGTGTGTGTGTGTGTGTGTGTGTGTGTGTGTGTGTGTGTGTGTGTGTGTGTGGCTCAGATTTAAAATAAACATTTTGTGTATTTCTATCCTGATATTAGACGTGATGATGTTATTGTCCGTTTGTCGAATGAGCATAACGCTGTGTGTCTGTGTGTGTGTTTTGTGTAGCTGCGAGTGAAGGAGGTGCGAATGTCTTCACCGTGTCCTACTTTAAGACGAGTGCGTACCTGGCTCAGTCTCCTCAGCTCTACAAGCAGATGTGTATCTGTGCTGACTTCGACAAGGTCTTCTGTGTTGGACCAGGTAGAGAAAACACACATGCACACACACACACACACACCATCTTTACCGTTAATTCTGTCCTATTTTAAAGATGGGTGTATTTTTCTGTCTGTCTCTCCATCTGTCTGTCTTGCCTCACTTTGTTCTTATCTTTCAGTTTGTTTGTCTGTCTGCCTGTCTGTCTTGTCTCACTTTGTGCTTATCGGTCTATCCATCTGTCTTTTCATCTCTCTGTCTGTCCATCTGTCTATTTATGTCCACCTTGTCTCACTGTGTGCTTATCTGTATTTACCTGTCTGTCCATCTGTCCATTCCAGTGTCTGTCTGTCTGTCTGTCTGTCTGTTTATCTCTCTGTCTGTCTGGTCTTACTCTCTGCTTATCTGTCATTCATTCAGTCCACCTGTCTTTCTTCATTGTATTTCTTTCTCTCTCACTGTCTGTCTGTCTCGTCTTACTGTGTCCTTGTCTGTCTTCTAGTCTGTCTGCCTTCTCTCACTCTGTGCTTATCTTTCATTCTCAACATCTGTCTGTCTGCCATGTCTTACTCTCTGTTTATTTGTATTTCTGTCTATCTGCCTGTCTCACTCTGTTTGTTTGAGATCTATGCATCTGTCTGACTGTCTCTCTCTCTCTTGCTTTTTATTTTGCCTGTCTGCATCTCATGATATTGATCTGTCGGCCCACCTGTCTGCCTGTCAGGCGAGTTATTCCGCGATGTCCACGCTCCATACTGTGTAGTGTTTCAGTCGGGAATCTCGGACCGCTCACGTTGATCAAACACAGTGATCGTGATGTCGGGGCAGGAGAGTGATGGAGGGGTTGAAAGTTAAATCAGATTAAGGAAACCATGAACGGCGGTGCATGGGGCGCTTTGGACTCGCGGCCTGCAGATGACGGTCATTGGCTTGTTGGCCTCCTCTAGTGGTCACATGACTGTACTGAAGAAACCCCTCTCAGGTGCAAATGAAAAAAAATAACTAAAAATAATAATGTAACAGAAACATTGCAGTTCCCCATTACTCTTGCAGCTGTGTGTGTGTGTGTGTGTGTGTGTGTGGTTTTTGTTGGTCGGTGACTCACTATCTGACAGGCAAGCAGTTTTGGGGTTCCCCGCTAGGTTCCTGAGCACAAGGGACTCGCCCACTGTACAGAAAACACATCACACTTCTTCAGTACATCATCACTATTAGTCATATTCATTTACAAATTATCACTCCATCCTTCCCTTTCCCCCCCTCCATCTCTTTCTCACTTCTTCTTTCTACACTTTTTGGCACTTCTTTGTTATTGTCGTTCTCAAGCTTCCGAGGTTCTCCAACACACAACTCGTGTTTGTCCATCACACTGATCTCTGCTTCTTTTTTGAACATCCCTCATTTCCATGTCGAGTCTCCACAACCTGCAGGTCCAGATCGGGTACTGATGTAGGCGAGATGTGGTGAGGAGGTTCCCGATGTGTCCAAAACACGGTCATGACTTCATTAACATCAATCTCTCTCTCTCTCTCTCTCTCTCTCTTTCTCTCTCTCAGTGTTCAGGGCTGAAGACTCCAACACTCATCGTCACCTGACCGAGTTCGTCGGCCTGGATATTGAGATGGCGTTTAATTATCACTACCACGAGGTCATCGACTCCATCACCGACACCATGGTGCAGATCTTCAAAGGGCTCAGGGACAAGTGAGTCACACACACACACACACACTTAGTAAAAAGCCTGATCACACTTTTTCACTGTGCGTAAAGCCTCATGACCTTCTGAGGAACGTTGATTTATGGACAGTGTTTATTTCCCCAAAATGATGTTGGTTCAGAGATGTTTCTTCTTCAGAAATGTGAGAAACCCCCCCCCCCCTGTGTTGTGGAACACTCAGTTGTCAGGAATGGCATTTATGCAGAAATGTTTCTGGGGAAAAAAAAAAAAAACGTTATAACGTTCAATTGCAATAGAAGTCACAGTAGTGCCACCTAGTGGTGCAACTGTTTTGTATTTATATTAATTCAAAGGTTAAATCAGTTCTGCAGCTCTAAGCAAATTTTATTTTGTGGGAGAGAGACCACAATGGCAGAACCCCCTGGTTGTCGTGGCGTGCCAGACAATTGCCTTTGGCTTAAAAGATCTGTGTTTATTTCTGTTCAGGTAATATCATGTAGACCTTCGGTACCATGTTCCTGTGCTGGTGATATCCCATGAACTCATGTAGCATCTTCTACAAGTTATTTGGAACTTCGCTGCCATCTGGTGGCCAAACATTGTAATAGCGAATTTCCTGTTTTCTCATTTTTGTGTGTGTGTGTGTGTGTGTGTGTGTGTGTGTGTGTGTGTGTGTGTGTGTGTGTGTGTGTGTGCTTGCTCCAGTTTCCAGACGGAGATCCAGACGGTGTGTAAGCAGTACCCCAGCGAGCCGTTTAAGTTCCTAGAGCCGACGTTGAGGTTGGAATTTACGGAGGCCGTCGCTCTTCTGCGCTCAGCGGGAGTGGAGATGGGGGATGAAGAGGATCTCAGGTAAACACACACACACACACACACACATGTGTATGGGTTCTGTTTTTATTTAGCTAAGAAATAAATATATTTCCTCAGCACACCCAATGAGAAGCTTCTCGGGCGTTTGGTCAAGGAAAAGGTAACCATGATTTTGTGTAATTATGATGTAATAATGTTATGAAATGGAATAACAAGCGGAGTAATATACGCTCATGTCGCAGTATGATACCGATTTCTACGTCCTGGATAAATATCCTCTGGCAGTGCGGCCGTTCTACACCATGCCAGACCCTCTGGACCCTGTAAGTCTCTGGCAATTTTACACTCTGACCTGAACCTCTACAGAACCCCTAATGTGTGTGTGTGTGTGTGTGTGTGTGTGTGTGTGTGTGTGTGTGTGTGTGTGTGTGTGTGTGTGTGTGTGTGTGTGTGTTTCAGAAATACTCCAACTCGTACGACATGTTCATGAGGGGAGAGGAGATCCTGTCCGGAGCTCAGAGAGTCCACGACGCTCAGCTGCTCACAGAGAGAGCACTCCATCACGGCATTGGTAACACACACACACACACACACGCACATGCTCACATATACACACACGTACTCATTCACACGCACACACTCACACATACTCATTCTCACAGACACACACACACACACATACATGTACTCATTCACGCACGCGCACATACACACACACTCGCGCATGTGCACACTTACACACACAAGTACTCGTTTGTGTGTGCACAAACACACCCATAAGCTTACTCATGCGCACATGCACACACATACACACACACACACACACACACGCCCGCGCACACATACACACAAACTCATACACTTACTCATTCACACAGACAGATTTTTTTATTTATTTCTTTTACACACACACGCACACACAGACACACACTCGTACACATACTCACTTGTACATTGTATCTGATCATTCCTGTGTGTGTGTGTGTGTGTGTGTGTGTGTGTGTGTGTGTGTGTGTGTGTGTAGACTTGGAGAAGATTAAAGCCTACATCGACTCGTTCCGGTACGGAGCGCCGCCACATGGAGGAGGTGGAATCGGTGAGAGCCAATCGTCTGTGTCTCTTTACTCTTAGGCACATTTGATAGTGATTTGGGACACAGCCCAGGTCTAATGCACTACATACGAATGGAGCCGAATGGCTAGGGAACTTCACATCGAGTACATTACTACGTGTGTAGGATAAATATCATCTACAATAAAATCGTATTTGTTGTTTTTACGATTGGATATTTATAGAATAAATCTCAAATATCTATTTTCGGTTTATATCACCAAAAAGGGATGAGGAGGGGGTGTAGCTCAGTGGTCTAAAACGCTGGGTTCCAGCCCTGGTATTGTCAAGCTGCCGTCCTTGGGTCCTTGAGCAAGACCCTTAAACCTCTGTGCTCCAGGGGGCGCCGTATCATGGCTGACCCTGCGCTCTGACCCCAGCTACCAAACAACAAGCTGGGATATGCGGAGAAAGAATTTCACTGTGCTGTAATGTACATGTGACAAATAAAGGATATTCTATTCTAAATCATGCCACAGCGCAACGTGATGGGGTGTCGTTTCTGTACGAATCACCCGTTTAACTGATTCGATTCAGTCGCCGTGACTCAGTCATTAACGGCGTTTTGCCGCCACCTACTGGCGAGTTTTAATTTCACATTTAAAGTATCTTCTCATTTTATTAAATCATCTCTTTTAGAATAAAACATTATTAATAATGTTTACAATATCGAAACGTTATTGATTCATTTATAACAGCAGGATAAAGCATTACATATCCCTCTGAGAGGCATTAAACAATGTGTAAATGCATCTCAATGCCACTACATGTTACATGTGTGTGTGTGTGTGTGTGTGTGTGTGTGTGTGTGTGTGTGTGTGTTCTCCATCAGGTCTGGAGAGAGTCACCATGCTGTACCTCGGCCTACACAACGTGCGTCAGACCTCCATGTTCCCTCGCGACCCCAAGCGCCTCACGCCCTAAAGATTGTGCTGCTGATCGCACTCATATACACACACACACACACACACACACACACACAATAATAAATACAAACCAGCTGATTTTCTAACGTTTAATACTGAATTGAACGACAGCGCGGCCACTCCTGTCTGATGAAGTGGACATGAAACAAGTGTACACTAATTAGGGCACACTGAGTGCCCCTGTGATATGAGAGTTACTTACTAAATAAATAAATAAATTCGTTAATAAATTAATAATTAAAGATCTCAGTCTTGTCTCTCTAACACACACACACACAAATAAAGGACTTTAATTGTTTTTTTTTAATTAGGAAATAATAAATAACAACAAGGAAAAGGAAAGTACAAGAGTGGTTAGGCACTTTGGTGGAGAGAGAGAGGGAGATGTTTGGTGTAGTGGAGTTTGCAAGATAGACACAATAAATAAATAGAGAAAGAAACAGAGTGGTAAACTGTAGCTGGAACAACAATGGAGGGACTCGAGATATTTGTCTCCAACCTATACTGAGGGACGGTGATTATTATGGGATGTTGAGTGGCTCGGCCTTTGCTTGTATGGATTTGTAGAGTTCGTGCGCCCTCTAGTGGTGATTCCAAGCTAAGCCTGTATTATCTTTTATTATGCAAACGGTTTTAATAGCGTTTAATTACAAAACCTATACTTTTATTATTCATGTTACCAATGTTTATTGATCTTACCATCCCTACATCATACAGTAAACACAGTAGTAGTTTATCTTCACTCACGGTAATGAGGTGGTTCTTTCTGTACTGAAGAGTCTGATCTCATCTGGGCTCTGTGTGGATCAGGTGACTAGATGAGACCGGCTTCACTACAGTGTGTGTCTACGCAGTCACTATTACACACACACACACACACACACACAAACAGAGTTTCCACTGAGTGCTTGGAGATACACACTCAGCAGCAACAATACACTACCTGGAGTTACATCACTGAAATCAGACTGATACTCCCAACGTGTCTTGGGCTACAGGGTGGCATCACACACACACACACACACACACACACACACACACAAAGTAGAGGAGTCTATGTTTCCTACAACCCCACAATACTGAGGGTTTATGTTTCCCTTATACAACACCTGATTATTATAAGATTAGGTTTTTATAATATATTATATATTTGTATTTTGATTTATAATATAAATCCTCCACTCTTATAGGACGAAGATCCGATAGATTTTACACGGACACTACACGGGTGTCAGTAAAGTCGGGTCCTGCTGAACGGCTGGTTTCACCTCATAGTTCAAGAAGAGAGTGAATTTCTTGAGCGAAGAACCACGAATGGCCACGGTGAACGCACACTTTCGTCTTTAATGACGTGTGGTACAACAGCGCCGCACGAAGATCAGAAAGAAGGGATGAATAAAAGGCAGGTGTGGAAACTGGGCCGCGGGTTAAAATGTCATTAAAGATGTGGAGGTAAAGATTGTGTTTACCAGGAAAGGGAAAAGACCGAAAAGCCCCAGGAGCGTTTCATTACCCTGATGGGTCGGTGGGTAGAGGAGAGGTTTATTGCGATTGCTAATTTACACGGGGCCTTCATTAATAAAGACCCGCAAATAGATCTCTCACATTTACATATTAATGTGTGTGTGTGTGTGTGTGTTCAGTCGGAGCTGCTTCCGATGATCTGCAGCAGGAAGAGAAAGATCTGAATGATGTCGGTGTAGAGAGACAGAGCTCCGAACACGTACTCCTCCGGAGACAGGCTCTCAGCACGGTTCCCCAAAAGCAGCTGAGTGTCATATGCCAGGAACTACACACACACACACACACACACACACACACACACACACAATCTGTGTATTTGCTGTTTTTTTACATTTCTTCACAATTGTTTTGGTCACCTTTGCAGACGCTGTGAAAGTGCAGTAGTAATAGTGTAACACACACACAATAAGAGAGATTAAGGATGAACTCACCAGAGTGTAAACGATGGCCCCGAGAGCAGCGTACAGCATGTGCAACCACTGAATCTACACACAGACGAAAGAGGAAATACACTCTTGTGTGTTACAGTGAATGTGTGTGTTACAGTGTGTTTGTGTGTTACAGTGAATGTGTGTGTTACAGTGTGTTTGTGTGTTACAGTGAATGTGTGTGTTACAGTGTGTTTGTGTGTTACAGTGAATGTGTTACAGTGTGTTTGTGTGTTACAGTGAATGTGTGTGTTACAGTGTGTCTGTGTGCTACAGTGAATGTGTGTGTTACAGTGTGTTTGTGTGTTACAGTGTGTTTGTGTGTTACAGTGTGTTTGTGTGTTACAGTGAATGTGTGTTACAGTGTGTTTGTGTGTTACAGTGAATGTGTGTGTTACAGTGTGTCTGTGTGCTACAGTGAATGTGTGTTACAGTGTGTTTGTGTGTTACAGTGAATGTGTGTGTGTGTTTGTGTGTGACAGTGTGTTTGTGTGTTACAGTGAATGTGTGTTACAGTGTGTTTGTGTGTTACAGTGAATGTGTGTGTTACAGTGTGTCTGTGTGCTACAGTGAATGTGTGTGTTACAGTGTGTTGGTGTGTTACAGTGAATGTGTATGTTACAGTGTGTTTGCGTGCTACAGTGAATGTGTGTGTTACAGCATGTTTGTGTGCTACAGTGAATGTGTGTCTTACAGTGTGTTTGTGTGCTACAGTGAATGTGTGTGTTACAGTGTGTTTGTGAGCTACAGTGAATGTGTGCGTTACAGTGTGTTTGTGCGCTACAGTGAATGTGTGTGTTACAGTGTGTTTGTGTGTTACAGTGTGTCTGTGTGTTACAGTGAATGTGTGTGTTACAGTGTGTTCGTGTGTTTGTCTTACACCATGCAGGTGTGTTGCTATGCGTTACACTGTATATAAATTACACTTTGTATGTGTTATAGTAAGCATGTTACGCTATATATATGTGTGTGTGTGTGTGTGTGTGTGTGTGTGTGTGTGTGTGTGTTACTAGGAGGATTAGTACTTACATACTGAAAGGACAGGACGATGGCTGTGATGATGCCCGTTATAATAAACACAATGCCCAAAACACAGAATAAACCAGTACAGGAGGTGAAGTCCACCTAAACACACACACACACACACACACACACACACACACACACACAGAGTTGTGCAGTCAGGTGTAATGTGGAGGCAGGTTGAGGGGTTACAGGGCGACTCTGGGGTTCAGTGTCGGGGGAACGGTCCGCGTGGGTTTTTGCAGTAGGAAATGAATGTTTGAAGAGGGACAGATGGCCTTTGTAAGGCGAGACAATGGTTTCATTTGAGAAGGAAGAACAAAAGCGTGTTTTCAGAGCTTCTGTCTGGTCTTTACCTTGGTCTGGAAACTGAAGATGGTGACGCTCACACACACCAGCGCCGTTATTCCCAGAGCCAAGAACACGGCCTTCGTCTCGTAATAACTAGAAACACAGAAACAGGAGGGTGAGTTTTATAAACGGTATACTGCTAATTACACACACACCACACACACACACACACACACACACACACACACACACACACACACACTTTAATATATTGTAGTACAAGTGGGACCCTGGGCAAGGCCCTTAACCCTTATTTGATCAGTTGGGCATTTGTCAAATGACATAAATGTAAATGTAAGACAGTATTTTAATAGGTCGGTAACTGTACAGCAGGAATAAGTGCAGTATGAGTGCAGTAAAAGTAAATTAAGGGTAAAGTATGAGTAAAATAAAAACATTGTATGCGTACTGTATTAATACTGTATAAACACTGTATGAGTACTGCATTAATACTGTATAAACATTGTATACGTACTATATTAATACTATATAAGCACTGTATGAGTACTGTATAAACACTGTATGAGTACTGTATTAATACTGTATAAACACTGTATGAGTACTGTATAAACACTGTAAGAGTACTGTAGTAATACTGTATGAGTACTGTATAAACACTGTATGAGTACTGTATTAATACTGTATAAACACTGTATGAGTACTGTATTAATACTGTATAAACACTGTATGAGTACTGCATAATACTGTATGAGTACTGCATTAATACTGTATATACACTGTATGCGTACTACCGGTATATTAATACTGTATAAGCACTGTATGATTACTGCTTAAACACTGTATGAGTACTGTATTAATACTGTATGAGTACTGCATTAATACTGCATAAATACTGTATGAGTACTCTATTAATACTGCATACATACTGTATGAGTACTGTATTAATACTGCATACATACTGTATGAGTACTGATGTATAATTTATTAATACTATATAAATACAGTACGAGTACTGTATTGATACTGTATGAGTAGTGCAAAAATATTGTATTAATATTGAATGAGTGCTGATAAATACTTTATAAATACTGTATGAGAACTGCATGAGTAGGGAATAAATACTTCATAAATACTGTATGAGTGCTTTAAGGGTCTAAGGTGCAGGAAGAAATAAAAACTCACCAAAGACAATTACACAGAGATAAAGACTATAAAATAGAAATGTATATGTTAGCGCTTATGCGTTTTTCCCTCGTGATCGTTAATGATGAGATTAATGTAGCGAGCAGATCACAGAAGCGGATGAGCTCCAGGCTCCCGGGGTGACGTTACCGTGGTGCCACTCTTATCTATAAATACACACAACCTGAAGCACACTTAGGGTTTTGATGCGACTGTGCATCAGGAGCAGACTGGGGTAAGAGGGCGTGGCCTAGAGTTTGAAGGTGGAGCTATATAAGGTGTGACTAACCTCGATATCGTTCCAGCCATATAGGACATGGCGAGAGTCTGAGAGAGAGAGAGAGCGAGAGAGAGAGGTGGAGTTAGCAGTGCACATTCCATCGCCTACACTCGTTTAACAATACAGGCAAACATGTTGGCGATGCTGACGTCCGGCAGCCCGGGACAGGCGTCCGCACACTTACGAACATGAACAGGAGAAGCAGGTTGACAGGAAATCGCCTCCTGTGATGGAAAGAAGTGTTAGGGACTGCGTTCCACTGAGCAGACGTGACACACAACACAGCAAAATCACATGGCCCGTCAACTCACCTCGCTTTTTGACAGCACACTAACGTGAGGTAGGTGACGATGAAAACACCGCTGTATAAAAAAACAGAAACGCCACCTTCATCATCATCATCATCATTCATTCATTCATCTTCTACCGCTTTATCCGATCTTCCCTCGGGTCACGGGGAGCCGGTGCCTATCTCAGGCGTCTATGGGCATTAAGGCAGGATACACCCTGGATGGAATGCCAACCCATCACAGGACACACACACACACATTCATACACTAGGGACAATTTTCCAAGGTGCCAATCAACCTACCGTACATGTTTTTGGACCAGGGAGGAAACCGGAGTACCCTGAGAAAAACCCCCTGAGGCACGGGAAGAACATGCAAACTCCACACACACATGGACAAGACGGGAATCGAACCCGGACCCTGGAGGTGTGAGGCGAAACCACTAAACCACCCCTATCATCATCATCATCATCATCATCATCATCATCATCATCATCATCCTTAACTAACATGTGTTAACAAAGAAATAAACAAACTCACAATGACGTCCAGTAAACGACGGGATTCTGGATGACGAAGAGACGCACCGGATCGCTGTGAGGACGTAAACACATGTGGGTCATGTGATGTGTGTGTGTGTGTGTGTGTGTGAAATATCAATGCTTTTGTGTGTTTATTCTGTACACGGATGACACTCACACGAACGTGAACACGGCCACGATTGAGGTTGTCACTGCCAGCTGCATCGCCAGAATCAGATAAACCTGCAACAGCGAAATGATGTCCACATACTTTTGGCTGACTAGTGTGTATCTTATTAGTGTTATAGGAACAGCACATGTACGTCGTTTGGGATCTTAATACATCCTCACCTTTCGGATGAACGCGTGCCGAACGCTTTTATTTTCCCACATTGCACCGGGGTTCACTGTGTCACCTGGGACAGAAACAGGTGTGTGTATGAGGGAGTGTGTAAGTTTGTGTGTGTGTGTGTGTGTGTAGTACCTGGTGGTCCTGAAGGCATGTAGGTGGGAATAACAGAGGGCATTCCTGGGGGTGGAACTCCTCCTACTCCTGCTCCGGGTGTGGCGTACGGGTGAGGGGCGAAAGGAAAACCGCCCCCGTGAAGTCGGGACTCTT
>JACRUU010000018.1:23072358-23079858 GCA_030449085.1 Kryptopterus vitreolus | reverse complement strand
CCACAGTGTATGTGTGTGTGTGTGTGTGTGTGTGTGTTGTGTGTGTGTGTGTGTGTGTGTGTGTTGTTACAGAGCATGCATATTACAGTGTGTATAATGTGTTACAGTGCATGCCACAGTGTGTGGTGTGTGTGTGTGTGTGTGTTACAGAGCATGCATATTACAGTGTGTGTAATGTGTTGCAGTGAGTGCCACAGTGTATGTGTGCGTGTGTGTGTGTGTGTGTGTGTGTGTGTGTGTGTGTGTTACAGAGCATGCATATTACAGTGTGTATAATGTGTTACAGTGCGTGCCACAGTGTGTGTGTGTGTGTGTGTGTTGTTGTGTGTGTGTGTTTACAGAGCATGCATATTACACTGTGCATAATGTGTTGCAGTGAGTGCCACTGTGTGTGTGTGTTGTGTGTGTGTGTGTGTGTGTGTGTGTGTGTGTGTGTGTGTGTGTGTGTGTGTGTGTGTGTGTGTGTGTGTGTGTGTGTGTGTTACAAGGAGGGTTAGTACTTACATACTGAAAGGCGAAAACGATGGCTGTGATTATGCCTGTGATTAAAAACACAACGGCCAGCACACATAGCAAACCAGTACAGGAGGTGAAGTCCACCTAAACACACACACATACACACACACACACATACACACACACACACACATATTGTGATATGCAATCAGAAGTCAGTTTTACAGATAGTGGATAGATGCTCGCAGTACTCTAACATGTTGGTGATGTGTGTATGTGTGTTGTATACTTTTTTACAATGTTAAAACCTGAGAGGCCTCTGTTTGGTCTTTACCTTGGTCTGGAAACTGAAGATTGTGACGCTCACACACATCAGCACCGTTATTCCCAGAGCCAAGAACACGGCCTTCGTCTCGTGAAAACTACAACCAAAAAACACACACACACACACACACACACACACACACACACACACACACACACACACACACACACACACACACACACACAGACTGTTAGTTAATGTACTGTATAGAGACAGAGAGAGAGAAAGATAGAGAGAGAGAGAGAGCAGTATGAAATGTACTTACACTGTACTTTTACAGTTCTCATACAATACAGTACAGAATGAGCACTGTAAGAGTGCAGGATGTGTACTGAAAGGTACTGTATGCATACCATATGAGTATCATATGAATACTGTATAATGTATAAATACTGTATGAGTAAGTGGCTTCGAAGTACATTTATTTTGACAGTTCAGACGATATTAAATGACGTGAACATGTGTGTGTGTGTCTAACCTCGCTACTGTTCCAGCCATAAAGGACATGGCAAGAGTCTGTGGGAAAGAGAGACAGAGAGAGAGAGAGAGAGAGGTGGATTTAGCCGTGCATATTTCATCGCCTTCGCTCGTTTATCAGAGATCAATGCAGGCAAATATTTGGGCTCACTTACGAACATGAACAGGAGGACCAGGTTGACGGGAAATCGCCTCCTGCGATGGAAAGAAGTGTTAGGGACTGAGTTGACACACATTTACATTTACAGCATTTGGCAGACGCTCTTATCCAGAGCGACTTACAACTGAGCGATTGAGCTTTAAGGGCCTTTCTCAAGGGCCCACTTGTGGCAGCTTAGTGGGTGGTGTGGGGTTTGAACGTCCATGATCTTCCGGTCCACAGTCCAACACCTTAACCACCGGGCTACACACAAGGCAGTAGAACGACGGGGCTCGTCAACTCACCTCGCTTTTTCGCAGCACATCAACGCGAGGTACGTGATGATAAAAACAAGGCTGTGGAGAGAAACACCACCTTTGTCACCTCACCAGGTTTCATTTTGCGTCCGTAATTAATGAGGATGAATAACCAGAACTCACAAGGACGCCCAGTACATCAGAGGATTCTGGATGATGAAGAGACGCACCGAATCGCTGTGAAACATAAACACACGTGGGTCATGTGTGTGTGTGTGTGTGTGTGTGTGTGAAAACACAATGAATTTTATATTTCTGTATACTCACACAAACGTGAACACGGCTACGATCGAGGCAGTTAGTGCCATCTGCATCGCCAGAATCAGATAAACCTGCAACAGCGACAGCGATCTTAGAGAATACCGTCCAATAGAATCCATTCCAAATCCTTATCAGGTCAGCACAAAGAAAAACCCCACACGTCTCACCTTTCTGATGAACGCATGCCGAATACTTTTATCTTCCCACATATCACTGAGGTCAAAGGCCTCTATGTCATCCGACATAGCTTCAGGAAACAAGAATGGCGGGTCGGCGTGGGAGGTGGAAGGAATAACGATCGTCATGTGTTGGGACTCTTCATAAGTCGGAGGGAGAGAGGGCTTCGACATGATGATGATGATGAGGATGCTGTGAAAAATAAAACCAAACGTCAGTTGCTTAATCAATTAAGCAACTGACTGATATCTATCCTGCTTCAAAACAGTGAGACAATGTTCTCCCTTTTATATGTACACTAGGGTGCGACTCTTTACACGTTATATAGTGCACTTCATATCCAATATCAATAAAAACCAGCTGGTAATTCGCTCATTTTACCCTCTTCATAATGTAGTTGGGAATATCTTCTTGTAGACAAATAAAATATTCATTCATTCATCTTCTACCGCTATATCCGATCTTCCCTCGGGTCACGGGGAGCCTATCTCAGGTGTCTATGGGCATTAAGGCAGGATACACCCTGGATGGAATGCCAACCCATTGCAGGGCACACACACTCACTCACACATTCATACACTAGGGAGAATTTTTTCCAGGGTGCCAATCAACCTACATTGCATGTTTTTGGACCGGGGGAAACCGGAGAACCCGGAGAAAAACCCCCTGAGGCACGGGGAGAACATGCAAACTCCACACACACATGGCAAATCAAACCCAGACCCTGGCGGTGTGAGGCGAACGTGCTAACCACTAAGCCACCGTGCCCCTCAAATAAAATATATTGTGAGTAAATATAATGAGTGCAATAGAATAAAATAATAAAAAGAAATGCGCAGACAAAGCGTTCTGCGCATGCGCATCTCCTACTAACTCAGTTCGTTTCACACGTGGTTTGCTACCTTTATAGCGTCATTATGACACCACGACTTTAGAAATGGTTAATGTTATACACAGGGAAGTTTTTGTGCTGCTGTCTCGAGGTGAAAGCCACCAGCCAATCAGAGATCCGGATTGGCTGTTTTTTCCCCGATAAATCACGCTTTCGTTCGTTACTAGGCAACGCGCTCACACGCGCGCGCACACTGCTTGGAAAAGTGATGACTGCGGGAGGAAGCAGCCTTCATTTATTTATTACATAAAAAAAACAAACAACAAACAAAAACAAAAATAGTAGCGAGCCGAGAATTGCATGATATCCAAGGATGCAGCAAACTAACTGAAAGGTTGTGTTTCACATACCAGCGTGTCTCTCTTTTTTAAACAAACAAACAAACAAACAAATAAACAAATAAATTGTTTTTTGTTTATTTTTGTACTCGTGTCTGTCTTACAGTTGCAACACCGATAATTAAGCTGTACATTTGCCAGTACAATCGAAATAAAGGGTAAAACAGCAAGCAATGCAATATTTTAATCATAAAAGTATGTATGTAAATGTTTTTCTCTTTATTACCGGAATATTTTATGTTTAAGATCATCATTAAAGCTGAATCAAATAGTGTTTTATATATATATTTTTTTGTTGCTCGGGTGAAAATGTGAACTTACCTCACACAGCGCAGACTGAGAGCTGTGCAGTGATTCTAAAGTCTAATGGACTTTATGTTCAATTAGAGAACTATACTGTGACGTCTTTGGTGGGCGGAGCTTAGGCGGAGGCTGAAAGAGGTTTGAGAAGGTCTTGTGTGTAAGGTGTCCATGACCGCTAATCTTATTTGGAACTCAGATCCAGTTCAATTTAGGTCACTCGATGAACAGTCACTTAATACACTTGCATATTAATAAAGACACCATCTTTACTTGGCCAAATATAACAGATTTCAAGATGTTATTCCATTATCAGATTATCAAAAACATGCACTGTAGGTTGATTGGCACCTTGGAAAATTGTCCCTAGTGTATGAATGTGTGTGTGTGAATGTGTGTATGTGTCATCCAGGGTGTATCCTGCCTTAATGCCCATAGGCAGGCTCCCCGTGACCCGAGGGAAGATCGGATATAGCGGTAGAAGATGAATAAAATGAATGTACATATAATCATATGTGTATAGTTATTATATTTGTGTGTTGTGTGTGTGTGTGTGTACATATAGTAATATATATATATATATATATATATATATATAGTATAGTATATATATATATATATATATATATATATATATAGATATATATACACACACACACACACACACACACCACACACACATATATATATATATATATATATATATATATATATATATATGATATATATATATATATATATATATACATATATATTATTATATATATCTGTATCATGTGTATAGATTATATTTGTATATATATATATATATATATATATATATATATATATATATATATATATATATATTTATTATTACTTATTACGAAGCGCCACTTCATCAACCTCTGTGTTTCACATTTATATTGTGTTTCCTCTTCGAGTTGGTGTTAAGTCAGTGGTAATAGAATAGCCAGTTAATAGAATGTTAACAAGCTGGGATATGAGAAGAAAGACGTTCACAGTGCTGTAATGTATATGTGACAAAATAAAAAAACAAAATAAAAAGAAAAGAAAAAGAAAAGAAAAAAGAAAAAATGTACATACATTTTTAAAAAAAGAAAAAATGTACATGCATACAAAAATATTCTAAAACAATGTTATTGATAGGGGGCACGGTGGCTTAGTGGTTAGCACGTTTGCCTCACACCTCCAGAGTTGGGGGGGGGGGGGGGTTGGGGGTTCGCGTCTTTCCCGCGGGGTTCGATTCCCCGCCTCCACCGCATGTGTGTGTGGAGTTTGCATGTTCTCCTCAGGAGGTTTTTCTCAGGGTTCTCCGGTTTCCTCCCGGTCCAAAAAACATGCACGGCAGGTTGATTGGAACCTTGGAAAATTGTCCCTAATGTGTGAATCTGTGTGTGCCCTGGATTAATGCCTGAGATGAATGAATGAATTTTATTGATATTCTTGAAAAGAGGGAATAAGCAATGAAAATTCCCCAAAAAAAGGGTTTAAAAGCGATATCATAGAGGAAATCTGAGAACAGCCAATGGTAAATGATAAGCTCTTGTATGTTTACATTTGGCATCATTTGAAAATGTGTCGGGTAATAAGGGGGAGTTCCAGGACAAATGGGTAACGTTTTCATTTGTCCTTTAAAACATTTACATTTACATTTACATTTGCGGTATTTAGCAGACGCCCTTATCCAGGGCGACGTACAGAAAGTGCTTTAAGTCTCGATCTAAGGATAAGATTTATTCAAGAAAGGTTAATACAAACTCAAGTACACAAGAATAGACAGTTGCCTTTTTTTTTTTTTTTTTTTTTTTTTTTTTTTTTTTTTAGATTTCTGGACAGTGAGGTAAAAGAGAATAAAAGGAATGTTAGGATAGGTGTTGTTGGAAGAGGTAGGTCTTCAGGAATTACCATAACAAAACCATGTGTAAATTACTGAAAAGTTTATTTAAGAAGCTTTTTATTTAAAAGCTTTATCTTGTCTTATCTTGTTTGCGGTTATGACCCCCGAGAGAAAGCTGCTAATTAGCGTTAGCACCGGATCAGGTGTTTCACGACAGATGTTAACATTAATAACGCGTCATTAGCCACGTTTCTATGCGCACCTTTCTGTGTGTGTGTTTTTTTTAAACATGAAATTCCTGTCAACATGGAGTGCATAAACTCTTGTGCACATTTATTAATGGAAAGTGCTCCACATACTAGTGCTCCATGGTCTCAGGAAAAGACTGGCGACTGATCTATTATAAATATATCAAGGATGTAAAGATTCCTCGACTAATTCGATTATGATAAATTAATCGAGGAAAGAAATGGCGAGGAGATGAATAATTTGCTTTCCGTTTGCAAGAATACAAGTTTACAGTCAGGGAATGCTTCTATACAAGAGTTATGAATAATGTGCGAGGCATTTTGAACAAACTACAGTAGTTACACTTAAAAAGCAATATAGGCATGGGGAAAAAACGTCTTTCATTCTTATTATTATATATTTATTTAAATAATAATAATAATAATAATAATAATAATAAAAAGAAGAAGAAGAAGAAGAAGAAGAGGGGCACGGTGGCTTAGTGGTTAGCACGTTCGCCTCACACCGCCAGGATCCGGGTTCGATTCCCGTCTCAGCCATGTGTGTGGAGTTTGCATGTTCTCCCCGTGCCTCAGGGGGTTTTTCTCCGGGTTCTCCGGTTTCCTCCCGGTCCAAAAACATGCACGGTAGGTTGATTGGCACCTTGGAAAATTGTCCCTAGTGTATGAGTGTGTGTGTGTGTGAATGTGTGTGTGTGCCCTGCGATGGGTTGGCATTCCGTCCAGGGTGTATCCTGCCTTAATGCCCATAGACGCCTGAGATAGGCACAGACTCCCCGTGACCCGAGGGAAGATCGGATAAAGCGGTAGAAGATGAATGAATGAATAATAATAATAATAATAACCTGAGGGTCATGTGCACACCGCTATTATTTATATACAGGAAGTGGAGCATTGGTCGTTTATACCGGAGATAAAATACACGGATTTTGTGGAAAATTTCAATAAACTTTTGAACTAATCTGTGCAAGATTTAATTAAATAAATACACGAGTGAGAACAATAATGAGTTTTATTACACAAGTTAGTTTCACATGATGTACTCAAAGCGGCCACTGCAGAGGAGCTTTTTGAACGCAATGTATTTACTCTTCAGAAAATGTCCCGTACTAGTTTATGTACACTACACACATGATGTACACTTCTTATGAGCATGCACATAAAGAGACATAAAAGATATCTGTCTTAACATGGCATAACACAACTTCACTCATATCTATAACCGGAGCGCCCTCAAGTGGTCATCAGATTCCACTGCTTTTCTCCTGAATATATTACATTTGAATTCGGATGTAATATGGCCATCAAATTAATCCACTAATTGGATTTAGTTTACCCATTCGTTTATTTTTAGTTTATTTCCAAAAAGGATCAACTTTATATTTTATATAGACCCGTGTTGTTTTCTCTCTCTTATTTAGTGTTGGCCTGTAATAAAGAAAAAGTACGGTGGTCATTCCGCCAGGGTCCGGGTTCGATTCCCGTCTCCCTCGGTAGGTTGATTGGCACATTGGCACTCTTCTCGCCGACGAGGGGACACTCACCTGGGCTAAAGACAAAGAAGTGTTTTTATAGACCACCACACACGTATGTATGACTGACGCATTGGGAAATGTCCACAATCCTAACGATCCTGATAATGAAGTAGCAAACACAGCTTTATAACATTATTCATTCACATCATGTTCCAGTTCATTTAAGTAAATCTAAGTAAATGAACTTGTTTGTGT
>JACRUU010000018.1:23047358-23069858 GCA_030449085.1 Kryptopterus vitreolus | reverse complement strand
ACTAGGACAATTTTCCAAGGCGCCAAACATGGGCGAGACAGGAATCGAACCTGGACCCTGGCGGTGTGAGGCGAACGTGCTAACCACTAAACCACCGTGCCCACCATTACAGAATCAGAAATGTTTTATATCTAGTGAAGATCACAAACATCACATAATTATTATTATTATTATTTTAATTCACTATTGTCCCTGGTGCACCGAGATCCTCATAATGGTGAACCTCTGCCCATATGTATTTCTGTGAGACTGTAATGTTTGTGTGCGCTGATGATGATGATGATGATGATGTGTTTTCGTGCGTGGGTGTGGAGGTATCTGCAGGAGTACGCCGCTCTGGGGACAGGAGGAGGAGTCTATCACTTCCGCGATCAGATCCTCTCTGGTTCCCCTCAGCAGTTCTTCATCCTGAACGCAGACGTTTGCTCGGAGTTTCCTCTGGAGGACATGCTGCGCTTTCAGAAGGAGCACGGAGACTCGGAGAGCTTCATCATCCTCGCCACCACGGTCTCTTCTCTCTCTCTCTCTCACACACACACACACACACACACACATTACATTACTGTTAAAATTACCCGTATGTAATTTTGTGTGTGTGTGTGTGTGTGTGTGTGTGTGTGTGTGTATTTCTGTGTATAGGCCAACAGGAAACAGTCCCTGAACTACGGCTGCATTGTGGAGAATGAACAAACCAGTGAGGTGAAGAACACCACAATACTCATCCCCTGTGTGTGTGTGTGTGTGTGTGTGTGTGTGTGTGTGTGTGTGTGGTGTGTGAGATCTCCTGCTGAGACATGACATGATGTTGGTGTCTGTTCGTCCTCTGCAGGTGTTGCACTACGTGGAGAAGCCGAGCACGTTCGTCAGCGACATCATTAACTGCGGGATTTACCTTTTTACCCCGGAGATCTTTCACCACATCGGAGCAGTGTTTCAGAAGAACCAGCAGGACCTGATGCTGTGAGTGAAACACCCTCTCTCTCTCTCTCTCTCTCTCTCTCATACATCCATTATTCCATTCCTTTTTGCTTTCCGTCCTCATTTACTCCACTCCCTGTATATTTTCTTTTTTCGTTTATGTCTGATGTTTTTCATCATCAGGTGTCCATATGAGGGGTAAGTCACACTACTGTGTGTGTGTGTGTGTGTGTGTGTAGAGTAAGAAACTGCATTGTAGTGCCTGGCAAATAGATAGTACAAGTATCAGACAGCTTTTATTCATTCATTCATTCATCTTCTACCGCTTTATCCGATCTTCCCTCGGGTCACGGGGAGCCTGTGCCTATCTCAGGCGTCTATGGGCATTAAGGCAGGATACACCCTGGATGGAATGCCAACCCATCGCAGGGCACACACACACATTCACACACACATTCATACACTAGGGACAATTTTCCAAGGTGCCAATCAACCTATCATGCATGTTTTTGGACCGGGGGGAAACCGGAGAACCCGGAGAAAAACCCCCTGAGGCACGGGGAGAACATGCAAACTCCACACACACATGACCGAGACGGGAATCGAACCCGGATCCTGGCGGTGTGAGGCGAATGTGCTAACCACTAAGCCACCATGCCCCACCACAGCTTTTATTATTTAATTTAAATATGGCACCCAGTTTGGGGATGATGAAAAGTGTTGGAACATGCAGAATACAAGTACTTGACACCTGATGATCGCTTGCGTGTCCCGCGAGAACGCTTTTTTCGTGTTGCTTTTCATGGCTTGTAGCACGTGTTGAAGTTGTTTTGGGGGCGGGGCTCGGATACAAACCAGCGAAATGTAAAGTCGTGGGGAAAGTTGTTTATACTGAAAGATTTTTTTTCAATTTGTGTGTGTGTGTGTGTGTGTGCGCGTGCTGCAGAGACGAGCAGTGTAACGGCTGGCAGAGAGCTGAGGTGATCCGTCTGGAGCAGGATATCTTCACGGCTCTGGCGGCTCAGGAGAAACTCTACGTGTACAAAACGGACCGTTTCTGGAGTCAGATTAAATCGGCAGGGTGAGACCAGCTTCCTCACACTCATCATAATTAGTGTTTAAACCGTTTAGAGGAATGTAAATTGCAGATACAGATTTAGTTTTATATGTATATATATATATATATATATATATATATATATATATATATATACACACACACACACAATTTATTTATTTATTTATTTTCCCCACTGTTTTTAAACCATTTGAACAACAATGCTGACCCCCCTTTCTTATTCATCAGATCAGCTATCTATGCCAGTCGACTCTATCTAAACCAGTACCACAAGACCCATCCTGAGAGACTGGCCACCAATAAAGATGGAGGACCCAAAATAATCGGTGATTTGTTTTTACTACTTAATGAATCCATAAATGTGCTGATACATACACACATATATATATATATATATATATCTTTCAGCGATATTAAAGTTTAGTGATATTTGTAATTTCAAGCTTGCTTAAGGTCGGTTTCTAATAATGTACTTATGTGTATTTTGATGTCCTGATACACTTTAAATTTATTGAAAGTGTTAAATATGACCTAAAACCTAATAAACCGAATAAACAGATAGATAGATGAAATAGATAATAGATGAAAACTTCTTTTAATTCTCATTAAATATCTGATTTCTAGGTAACGTTTACATCCATCCGACGGCCAACATCGACCCCAGTGCTGTAGTAAGTCCTGAATATCGTCTGCAGGAGACTTTGTTATTCCTACAGATATATAGATATATAACATACACCTTCCTTCAGTCCTATTAATAAGTGTCTAAATAAGACTAATGTCGTCCTGACCCTTGTAAAAATGTATATTAATGTGAATTAAGTTTGTTGAGCAAATGAATCATTTTGGATCACTGTTGGATCACTATTTATTCTCACAGTTGGGCCCGAACGTCTCCATAGGAACCGGAGTGACGATCGGAGCCGGCGTTCGAGTACGAGAGTCCATCATCCTTCACGGAGCCACATTACAGGCATTTTCCTCCTTTTTTTGTATTCCTACTTATAGGTCATATGGATATGATAAATATCACAATCCTGATAACTCATGATGTTACTCATTATGTTTTTTACACCGTGTGTGTGTGTGTGTGTGTGTGTGTGTGTAGGACCACAGCTGTGTGTTGAACAGTATAATCGGGTGGGACAGCACTATTGGGAAGTGGGCGAGAGTGGAAGGAACCCCGAGCGATCCCAATCCCAACGATCCCTACGCCAAAATCGACAGCGAGACTCTGTTCAGAGACGGAAAACTAACGCCGTCCATCACCATCCTGGGTACAACTTATCTGTCCATCAATCTATCTCTCTCTTCTCTCTCTCTGTCTATCCACCAAACAATGTAACATCTGTTTGTCTATCTATCTGTGTGCCAAATGACCTAATATCTATCCATCTATCCGTCTTTCTATCTGTAGTTGATTTGACTGCCTGTAGTTTCTGTGTAGTTTTATTTGTACTTGTTGTATAGTTTAAGTTTATCTTCACTTTGTCTCATCTGTTGCTTTTATTTATAGTTGGTGTGTAGTTTGGTACGTTTTGTGTAGTTGGCATGTACTATTGTGTTTTAATCGGTATCTAACGTGTATTTATTTGTAGCGTTTGTGTAGTTGTGTGTATGCTGTTTTATTTGTACTCGGTGTGTATTTATCTGTACATAACATGTAAGTGTGTCCTGTAGTTTTAGCGAAGTTGTGCGTTTTTACCGGTAGTAGTTTTTTGTGTGTAGATTTGACACGGTCGGGTGTGTGTTTTGTGCGTCCGCAGGCTGCAACGTGACAATCCCGTCTGAAGTGATCATCCTCAATTCCATCGTCCTGCCGCACAAAGACCTGAACCGCAGCTTCAAAAACCAGATCATCCTGTAATGTCTTCTACTCCGGGTTTCCTGCCCGATCTGAAGTGTTAATAACCAGGTCACTGTATGTATGTATGTGTGTGTGTGTGTGTGTGTGTGTGTGTGTGTGATAAATAAATGAATAATTGTTCAATTAAAATGTATGACTTCTGGATCCTGATTGGTCATTCCCCTGAGTAGGAGCTCTGACAGTAGCGTGTTCTGATTAGTGTAATCGTTTCCATGGTAACGCCTCGTTTACATCAGGATTAATAAATTGATGTATATACTGTTACGTCAGCGCATCAGTTACACAGGCTTTTTAAAAAATATTTAAATAAATATGTGTAAACAAAATGCACATTGATGCAAAAAATTAATGATACAGAAGAATTATTTGTAAATAAATACATTTTTTGTTTTAATCTGGTTAATTTTTAAACTGTAGATTTCTTTTGCCATAGTTTTTTTTTATCAAATGTGTTATTTTTTTGTATATATTTTTTAAACTGTAATTTCATCTGATTAATTTTTTTTATGTATTTTCATGTTTGTTTTTTAAATCAGAATTTCACTTTTTTTTTACTTTTAAGTAACTTCATCTGTCATCTACACATGTCTCAAAATGTATATTAAGACAAAGAAATGTGTGTTTGTGTGTGTTTGTGTGTGTGTGTGTGTGTGTGTGTGCGTGTGTGATCATATATATTGCAACATAGGAAATTCATATCAAGCCCACTCAATGCTCAAAGTTTATTTACACTTTTTATCGTGTGAAAACAAGTGCGCAAGGACCTGAATTTTTACAGTAGAGCTGTGTGTGTGTGTGTGTGTGTGTGTGTGTGTGTGTGTTCAGCTGTACAGCATCAGTTATACACCACAATAATTTATCAAATATATTTGACATCATTAGTATTGAGTAGTGACCAAGTCACATGACCATGCTAGTAAATGTTAATGTACAATGCCTAGCGTGTACACACACACACACACACACACTCCACAGAGTCTTACTTTGGAGATGTAAAGAACTTCTTCTTCGTTGGTTCAGGTCTAGGTTTGGTCCTGGAACAGAGCAGGATTATTGTGGTACATTTATCAGGTACATTTATTGTGTGTGTGTGTGTGTGTGTGTGTGCCTTACGGGTTGTTGAATGCGCTGCCCAGTGTCTTGATCCTGCCTTTAATAGAAGAGCCACCTGGAGTCCTGCTGTATTTACTCAGTTCAGGCGAAGTGACGGGTTTAAACATCCGATCTATAGAGGTCACACACACACACCCACACCATATACTTTGATGCACACAATGTTTCCCGGACAGAGCCCTGACCACCTGAATGGAATTATTACATGAAGCTGTGATGGTCACCTGCGCCTGAGGTCGGAGTGGAGCTGTTGGCATTTGAGATGTTGGAACGTACGACCGAAGAGATGATCTTGTCTCTCTCTGGGTGTGTGTGAGGTCTTGGCTGATCTCTCTCTGAGGAAAGGAGACTCTTCCAGTAATCAGATGGGAACGAGAGCAGCTTCAACATGACCTGAAGCAACACAGTGAGTAGTCACTAAAAAGTAACTCTGGGAAGCACACACACACACACACACACACACACACACACACACACATGGTGACTTACTTTTGGCTGCGTGTTGGTGTCTCTCATGATAGTAAGTGGGGACGGTTCTGACATGCCGTGTCCGATAATGGTGGGTCCAAACACACGAGAGATATTGTTCTGATCCATGTGACACAGAGGACTCTGAGTGACCCTGCAACAACATTCACCACTGCACTCAAGAGTATTTCACAAGATTTGTGTGCATGTGTGTGTGTGTGTGTGTGCGTTTGTCCTTCACCTCTGCAGATGCAGTATAAGGAAAGTGAGAGTCTCCCTGTTTGCCTGTGGAAGTTCTCCGATGGCCTGGATCATCATCGCTGAGCTGTTGTCTTCGTCATCCAGTTCTGTCAATACAAACAAAAACAACACAAAAAACAATAAAAAAGACACAAAAGCCACTCTGTTTTATTAAAGTACAGATAAAGCCACACACCTTCATTAAAGCCACACCTTCATTAAAGCACAGGTATAAAGCCACACCTCCTTCATTAAATAACTGATATAAAGCCACACCTCCTTAATTAAAACACAGCTAGAAGCCATACTTCCTTACTTAAAGTACAGATAAAGCCACATCATATTTACCATAACATATATTCAGCCAACCCTCCTTAATTAAAACACAGCTATAAAGCCACGCCTCCTTCATTAATGTAGAGATAAGGCCACACCTTCAATAAAAACACAGCTATAAAGCCACGCCTCCTTCATTAAAGTAGAGATAAGGCCACACCTTCAATAAAAACACAGCTATAAAGCCACGCCTCCTTCATTAAAGTAGAGATAAGGCCACACCTCCAATAAAAACACAGCTATAAAGCCACGCCTCCTTCATTAAAGTAGAGATAAGGCCACACCTTCAATAAAAACACAGCTATAAAGCCACGCCTCCTTCATTAAAGTAGAGATAAGGCCACACCTTCAATAAAAACAACAGCTATAAAGCCACGCCTCCTTCATTAAAGTAGAGATAAGGCCACACCTTCAATAAAAAAACAGCTATAAAGCCACGCCTCCTTCATTAAAGTAGAGATAAGGCCACACCTCCAATAAAAACACAGCTATAAAGCCACGCCTCCTTCATTAAAGTAGAGATAAGGCCACACCTTCAATAAAAACAACAGCTATAAAGCCACGCCTCCTTCATTAAAGTAGAGATAAGGCCACACCTTCAATAAAAAAACAGCTATAAAGCCACGCCTCCTTCATTAAAGTAGACACCTAAGGCCACACCTTCAAGATAAGGCCATAAGTAAAGCACCTCCAATAAAAACACAGCTATAAAGCCACGCCTCCTTCATTAAAGTAGAGATAAGGCCACACCTTCAATAAAAACACAGCTATAAAGCCACGCCTCCTTCATTAAAGTAGAGATAAGGCCACACCTTCCAATAAAAACACAGCTATAAAGCCACGCCTCCTTCATTAAAGTAGAGATAAGGCACACCTTAATAAAAACACAGCTATAAAGCCACGCCTCCTTCATTAAAGTAGAGATAAGGCCACACCTTCAATAAAAACACAGCTATAAAGCCACGCCTCCTTCATTAAAGTAGAGATAAGGCCACACCTCCAATAAAAACACAGCTATAAAGCCACGCCTCCTTCATTAAAGTAGAGATAAGGCCACACCTTCAATAAAAACAGGGCCTTTCTAAAGGGCCCACTAGTGGCATCTCCTTGGTGCTGAGATATGAACCTGTGACCTTCCGGTACAGTACCTTAAGCTGTTTAGATATTATCTTATTAAATAAAATCTAATCTAGTGGAAGATCTTCCCAGAGAACGAGGAGGTCAGGTCATGCGTTTTGGAGATGTTACCTGCTGCCTCCATGAAGGCTTTGTGGAGTTTGAAGGTGACGAGCGGCTCTCTGAGTTTCCTCAGGAAGTCCTTCAGGAGGCCACAAACCACATGAACCTCATCCACTCTGTGCAGCAGGAGCGGAGCTTTAGCGCTGAGGTAGCGTTCCCGCAACTCCTTCACCGCCCGCTCTCCTCCGGGGACACGGTACGGTTACAGTCCTTTCTACACACACACACACACACACACACACACACACACACACACACACACACACACACACAACAGAAAAAAAGGAAAAAAAGGATTGAAGGTACTGGGGAATAAAAAGAAAATGAAATGAGGCCTAATAATGAGAACGAGAAGAAAAGGAAAATAATGAAAGAGGAATGAAAGAATGAAAAGAATAAGAAATGAACTATGAAAGGACAGAGAGAGAGAGAGAGAGAGAGAGAGAGAGAGAGAGAGAGAGAGAGAAATAAAAGGTAAGTAAAGGCAAAAGTGGAGAGATAAGAAAGGAAATAAAAGGAAAGAGAATGGGAGGAAAGGTAAGGGACAGGAAAAGAAGGGAAAGGGAGGGAAGGAAAAGCTGAATTAACTTGATGATGGGAAGAAAAAACGAGTAAAGGTAAAGAAAAGGAAAACCCCCCCGGTGCTGTGATGGACGTGAGTTCACCTCCTCGAGGCCGCGACGCTCGATTTCTTTTACACACTGAACAATCAGCGCTGGAACTCGGGGAGGAGTCGGGGGACAAAAACTCTCTAATGTGTCCTACAGAGAAAAATCACACACACACACACACACGCGCACACACACACACACACACAGAAACAGACACACACACAGACACACACAGATACATACAGAAACAGACACACAGACACACACAGAGAGACACACACAGACACACACAGAGACACACACACAGAGATATACATAGAAACAAACACACACAGAGACACACAGACACACACAGAAACAGACAGACACACACACACACACACAGACACAGACACACACACACACGAAACAGACACACACAGAGACAGACACACACACAGAGACAGACACACACACACACAGACACAGAGACATAGACACACACAGAAACAGACACACACAGACAGAGACACATGATGAGATGTAAACAAGGGAGAAAGATAGTAGGAGAGTCATCTATTTATCTATCATCTCTCTGTCCATTCCTCCATCCATCTTCCATCCATCCACCCACCTATCACTCTTTGCATCCATCATTTGATACATCCACCATCCATCCATCTACCCATCACTAAATCAAGCATCCATCCATCCATTTACCCATCTATCCACCCACCCATCTCCTATTCATCCATCCATCTCACATCCAGTTCTCATCCATCGATGCACTCTACTCATCTATCCATCCACCCACCTATCACTATCCGTCCCATCATGACATGTCCAGCCATCAATCTCACATCTATACAACCGCCCACCCACCCATCACTCCATCCATCCATCCATCATCCATCTCCCATCCGTCTACCCATCACTAAATCAAACAAGCATCCATCTGTCCATTTACCCATCTATCCATCTCCCATTCATCCCCCACCCACCCACCCACCCACCCACCACTCTCACACCCATTTCTCATCCATCAATCACTCTATCCATCCATCCCTCCATCTACCCATAACTAAATCAATCAACCATCCAATCTATCCATCCATCCATCCATTTACCCATCTACCCATATATTTACATTTATAGCATTATGGCAGACGCCCTGATCCAGAGTGACTTCCAACTGAGCATTTGATTATTAAGGGCCTTGCTAAAGGGGCTACTAGTGGCATCTTCTTGGTGCTAAGATATGAACCTGTGACCTTCCGGTCCAGTACCTTAACCACTGAGCTCCCACATCCCTATATCCATCTGTTTACACATCCATACATCCATCCCCATTCAATAATCCATTTCCTATCCATCCATCCTGCAAAATATCTTTGTTTGTGTATTTTGTGTTTGTTCCATTATGTGTGTGTGTGTGTGTGTGTTACCTGATAAGGCTGGATGGTTCCGTGTGTGTTCTGGAAACATTTGTCCACGCACATGTGTTTACACTCAGGATGAGCGATGACGCGGCAGTCCCTGCACTTCACCGCCACTTTCCCGAAACGGATTCTCTTCTTACAGGGAGTGCAGGTCTCCGGGCGGATGACCTGCATGCAGGATGGAGAGGGTCAGAGACGGGATGGGAGGAATAAAAATGGAGCAGAACGAAGGGACAGGGAGGAATAAAGAAAGTGAGAATAGAGTAGAATAAACAAAAGTTAACGGAACATGGAGCAGAGGCCCAAAACGCTAATGAGGGGGGGACGCTTACAGTTTTGGGCAGGAAGACATGCTGGACAATGTTTTGCTGGATGTTAGCATGTTGGACATTAGCGCTCTGGAGGTTAGCATGCTGGAGATTAGCGCTCTGGAGGTTAGCCATGTTGGGATTGAAAGAAAGAGGGACGGTGGGTTCTGTACTTGTTTCCTCCATCGGCTCAGTGACCATCTCAACCTCTGTGATTTCAGAGTGAACCCAGACTGATGTCTGCTCTGTAACACACACACACACACACACACACACACACACACACACACACACACACACACACAGGTTCTTTCTGAGGCTCTTACTCCTCATCTTCCTTAACCAATAAGACCATCTCTACCCCTGTTATCTGTGTGAGAACATACAGACCATGTTTCAATGAAAAAAAGTTTCCAATATGAATTAGATCCTGTTTGCAGTAACAGATGGTATTTGTATTTGCCAGTTCCAAAACTAACCACTAGGTGTCAGTAGTGTTATAGAAGGTGTACATAATGAAGACTGTTTTTTTTTTGTTGCTGTTCCTGGGACTAACGGAGAGAATAAAAAGAAGAAAACCATTAGGAGAGAATTCTGGGCAGTAATGACTTAAAAAAAGCTTCATAAAGCTGACATTCATTCATTCATCTTCTACCACTTTATCCAATCTTCCCTCGGGTCACTGGGAGACTATCTCAGGCGTCTATGGGTATTAAGGCAGGATACACCCTGGATGGAATGCCAACGCATCGCAGGACACACACACGCATTCATACACTAGGGACAATTTTCCAAGGTGCCAATCAACCTACTGTGCATGTTTTTGGACCGGGAGGAAACCCGGAGAACCCGGAGAAAAACCCCCTTAGACACGGGGAGAACATGCAAACTCCACACACACATAGGCGAGACGGGAATCGAACCCGGACCCTGGCGGTGTGAGGCGAAACGTGCTAACCACTAAGCCACCGTGCCCCGTTAAAGCCGACATCAGTATGAGCAATTTTATACACAAAGCCTCTGCTTTATTCAAAACATCATTAGTGGTTATGAAATCGCGTCTCACCGCTCACAGGAGGAGGAGGAGGAAGGAGATTGGCCCGGGTTCTGATCGGCTCGGGAGTTTCCTGCGTGATATCGATCACCATGTGGATCTGAGCGCCACTATCAGGCGTACTCACGGACGCCGTCACCACCGTCGCCTCCACATCCTAACCGCACACACAGGGAAGGAAGGTAAAAGTCGAACCATCCTCCATTCGTCCAGAATTCTTGGACTCACAAACCTTCTCCGAAGGTCTCAGACTGAGCAGATCTCCGGAGCGGGCACCGACTCGGCCGCGCTTCTGTATGGGCAGTCCGACCATCGGTCCCATCGAGGAACGCTGAGGGAAGAAAACAGAACAGCGTTTTCTCTGCAGAGAATCCACACGAGTGAAAACCATCATCACCACCCGATATTCAAACCAGTCTCACTCGTTTCTCCCGGGGTCTCGACTTCAAGGGCTTCACAGACACACTGTCCAAATCCTACAAACCAAAACAAACATGCTGGTATTGGATTTGACACTTTTTGTTGTTTGTTTCTAGTCACTGGAACGTACCAGGTCATCGTCGGTTCTGTCGTAGCTGATGTCCGAATGAGACAGGAAGGAAGACTCGTCGATGACCGATAGCCTGTTAAACAGCCGACACAATAAAATCCACCCCCCCTGTTTAGTGTAGAAAACATCTGGATTTATTATAGTCTGGTTTTGCAACACGCCAGAAGGTGGCAGCACAGGGCTGCATGCGCAGTCACAGGGAGCGCCAACCGCACAAACATCCTTATCTACAGTGATATACATGTGATCTCTCATTACAGCTACGGGGTTAAGGGCATTGCTCAGGGACCCACCAGGCCTCAAGCTCATAATCAGGAACTTTAATGGGGGTCCAGCACCTGAGGGCTGTTTCTGCATGGGGTTCCTTAGTTCCTTGTAGTGTTTGATCTATGTGGAGAACATCATTCGATGTTTCTTCATTCAGCTTTACTCTACAGCAACGTTCCCATTGGCTGGTCCTACTGATCTGCAGAAAGGGGTTTGAGTGCTCCTCGTACTTAACAGGGCACTGAGATGCATGGAGAACTTGCATCATCTCAAGGTTCATTCATTCATCTTCTACCGCTTTATCCGATCTTCCCTCGGGTCACGGGGAGTCTGTGTCTATCTCAGGCGTCTATGGGCATTAAGGCAGGATACACCCTGGATGGAATGCCAACCCATCGCAGGACACACACACACACACACACACACACACATTCATACACTAGGGACAATTTTCCAAGAGGCCAATCAACCTACCGTGCATGTTTTTGGACCGGGGGAGGAAACCAGAGAACCGGGAGGAAAAACCCCCGAGGTACGGGGAGAACATGCACACACACATGGCCGAGACGGGACTCGAACCCGGACCCTGGCGGTGTGAGGCGAACGTGTTAACCACTAAGCCATCGTGCCCCCCTCTTCTCAAGGTTGTCCTGTATAATTGATTCCAGAACATGCTCCCTCGATCCTTGGGGGACATGGTCTTGCTTTGATTTTCACTTGAACTTGACCAATCCTGGCGGTGGAATGACAACGGGGACGTGGATTGGCCCGAAAGGAAGGATGATGTTCAGCACCAGGATTAAGAAACACTACAGAGGAATCTGGATGTCTTGCTGTGATCTAATGGCACCTGAGTGTAACCAGAGGGGCTTATTGAGGACCTGGAAAAGTACCTTAACCCGACATTAAGGTTCCCACATTTGGTGTTCATTGAAAAGGTTCCTGAGAAGGGTGCATTTTCACATCCCATAATACAATCATGTTGTTTATAATTGTGTGTGTGTGAGTGTGTACCGTTTGCCTCTTTGCTGTGTGATGTTAGCTCCTCGGTGATGGAAGCTGGCCAGCATGTTCCTCTGTTCCTCATTAAGGCAGACATTTGATTTGCTGTCCTGAGCGAGAATTTCTGTCATCAGCAACATCTGACGTTCCTGAAACACACCCAGCGACCAGACGAGGACTAATAATAATAATAATAATAATAATATAAAGTTTTAACACGAAACAGTAGATCATTGTGTAAATAGCTGTACAGGGTGAGCTGACAGTGCTGTACCAGGTACTGATAATCCGCCTCGACTTTATAACGTTTCTTGATCTCCACATCCACCTGATTGCGGGCGTGTTTTAGTTTCACCTCCAGGGCGGCTCGGGCCACGTCCGATTTCACCAGGAGCTCCTTGTATTTCTTCACCTCGAGTTCGGCGTGGAGCCATTTCTTCCTCACCACCTCGAAGTTTCGCACCACCTCAATAAGCTCTGCAGGAGGAATGGAAACGTGCAAATAATGTGCAATAAAGAGTCAAATAAAATAAAAAAAACATTTATTAAAAAATTATGGAATGAAATGTTTTTGGGAAAAAAAACTATTGTAAAAAGATTATATATATATATATATATATATATATATATATATATATATATATATATATATATATATATCACACACACACACACCGGAAAAATAGACCGGAAAATATAATAATATAAATGTCACTAAAAATAAAAATAGCAAACCAAAACAATTTTCATAAATTTTTTTTTTTTTTTTTTTTTTTTATAACAAAGTCACTATTAAGACATATTTCATTATTTATGTGAATGCAGGGTTTTTTGGTTGATTATTTGACAATTTAAATTATAGTGGAAATTTATATTTTAGAGTTGTTTAATACAAGACAGAGAGAGAGAGAGAGAGAGAGAGAGAGAGAGAGAGAGAGAGAGAATTTTATGTATATATATATATATATATATATATATATATATATATATATATATATATATATATATATATATATATCAAAATTAAAAGAAACGCAGCAAAGAAAACAGAAAAACAATGAAACATTTTAAAATTAGTGAATAAATTAAAGGATAAACAGTAAAGATAAAAAAACCCTTAATTAACAGCCCTTGATCACGTGATCTGATTCTGTCTCCGAGTATACGCGTGTGTGAGATGTACAGGAAGCTGCTAGTGCCATACACTAGTGTTAATCAGGCTTCCGGATGAAACCTGGAACACGCAGATGACACGGTGGAGGATTTATAGTGAGCAAAACCCATCCCAGAATCCCACAATCAAACACAACAACAACAACAACAACAACAACAACAACAAAAACACCTTATTCATCAAGTGGCCAATATGCGTTACGCGCATGCGCACCACGACGGTCTGCTAATTATCAAGTGTGCGGGTTCCTCATTATATAAATTATTAATTATGTGTTTGGAGTCGAATTCAATGCTTTACACAGAACAGAGATGATGATGATGATGATGATGATGATGAAAACCTTACCGAGTTCAGAATGTGTGTTTTGCTCTAAAGTGAGCCGATGTAAACACAGAGTCAACAACTCCCTAATGAACTCCTCTCCCATGATGCCCAGCGACGCAGAACCTGCAGCACAAGCACCTTCTACCTACACACACACACACACACACACACACTTCCTGTTTCAATCAGTTGAGCAGTTTTCTGCATTTAAAATCCACTTTTCTGTTTGTTATTTTTAATTTTATATTTTTTACATTGAAATTTCTATCACTTTTGCTGCTGCAAAAATATTTCTTTTAATTTTGTTATTATTATTTTTATTGTTTGTTATTTATTTCTATATTATTATTATTATTATTATTATTATTATTATTATATTATTTTTATTTTATTATTATTTTATTATTATTATTATTATTATTATTATTATTATTTTACTTTTTGGGCCACTAGAGGGCAGTCAGAGAATTTACTACTGAATAACCAGTTCTCGTTCGTTCAATGCGCGTGTTGGTCAGTGTTTGTGTTGTGTGTGTGTGTGTGTGTTTGTGTGTGTTTGTGTGTGCTGTAATGTGTGTGTGTGTGTGTGTGTGAGAGTGAGAGAGGAGAGAGAGAGAGAGGAGAGAGAGAGAGAGGTGAGAGAGAGAGAGAGAGGAGAGAGAGAGAGAGAGAGAGAGAGAGAGAGAGAGAGACTCAGAGCTCCTCGGTGGTTCAGGGTTTGATTCGCTACATTTCACAAACACACTCAGAAATAAATCAACTTTATACAAACTCTATTATAGTCCACCATCATCATCATCATCATCATCATCATCACCCTATAATATATATATATATATATATATATATATATATATATATATATACACGATCTATAGGATCTATAATTTATAATTTGTCAGATCAATGTGATATATATATATATATATATATATATATATATATATATATATATATATATGCTGATCATCAGGCTTTATAATCAGTCCAATCTAAACTTTTGCAACACGCCAGAAGATGGCAGCACAGGGCGCTCGCACAGTCACAGGGAGCGCCAACCTTCGTAACTTGTACATTATTTTGCAGACATCCTTATCTACAGTGATATACATGTAATCTCTTATTACAGCTACAGGGTATTTTGTACTCACTTATCTGTGTTGTGTGAGGTTCTCACTCCTGCTTTGTATACACTCCATTCCTCACACACACACACACACACACACACACACACACCGGTTTGGTATGGATTTTACAAATTGCTGATGAATATGTAATAAATAAAAACAAAAAAACAAACGCTTTTCTCCAGAGGAAAGAGTCATTTAGAATGTAATACCCATAAATCAATAAATTGTTTATTTCCCACTTTAAAACATGGTTATTTTGTTTTGCACTAATTGGTACACTGTGGGAAAAATCACGCACCGTGTTCACTATACAGTCAAATGTGGGCATGTCCCAACCCACACACCCTATTCACTATACAGTACACTGTGGGAGTGTCCCAACCCACACACCCTATTCATTATACAGTCCACTGTGGGCGTGTCCCAACCCACACACCCTATTCACTATACAGTACACTGTGGGCGTGTCCCAACCCACACTCCCTATTCACTATACAGTCTACTGTGGGCATGTCCCAACCCACACACCCTATTCACTATACCGTCCACTGTGGGAGTGTCCCAACCCACACACCCTATTCACTATACCGTACACTGTGGGAGTGTCCCAACCCACACACCCTATTCACTATACAGTACACTGTGGGCGTGTCCCAAGCCACAATCCATATTTACTATACAGTCCACTGTGGGAGTGTCAAAACCCACACTTCCTATTCACTATACAGTCCACTGTGGGTATATCCAAACCCACACTCCATATTCACTATACAGTCCACTGTGGGAGTGTCAAAACCCACACTTCCTATTCACTATACAGTCCACTGTGGGAGTGTCCCAACCCACACACCCTATTCACTATACAGTTCAATATGGGTGTGTCCCAACCCACACTCCCTATTCACTATACAGTCCACTGTGGGCATGTCCAAACCCACGCTTCCTATTCACTATACAGTCCACTGTGGGCGTGTCCCAAACCAGCATTAACTCTATAGTCCACATAAACACCATCACCAGTCAGTGGAGGTCTATAAAAATAACGACCCGCACATGGTCTGCTGCCAGTATATGTGTTTGTGTTTGATTCCGAGTTGGAAACGATATGAAAAAGCACACACATACACACACACACACACACACACACACACACACACACACACACACATTTCTCCCTGACATTTCTAAAAGATAATTAGACAGAAATGTCACACACTCAGTCGAACCCTAACTCGGGCGGCATCCTAAAAAAAAAACCCAGCCGGAATTACCTTCGTTTATTCTGTGCTTTTTTAAACGAATTACGAAAGCACGACCTTTCGCATGACCTTCGAGGTTTGGATCGTATTGGCGCGCCGAGGGTCAAGTAAGAACCTTGAGGATTGAAAATAGTGGAATTGTTCTGGAGATTTCCTGTAACAGACAGATGTATTTATTTATTTATTTAACGACCCCCAAAAAAACGACTTACACCTGAGCAATTGAGAGTTAAGGGCCTTGCTCAAGGGCCCTCTAGTGGCAGCTCGGTGGAATCCTCCAGTGGCAGAGGCCAATGCTTTAACCACTGAGCCATTCAACCACTTCCCATTCAAACTCATGCAGGCTAAAATTCTAATCCCCTTCCTTTTCCTGCCTTATAACAAAAATAACACGCAACGAGACGTTACTTAACATTGAACTCGTCCCGAACGTCCGGGTCACCTCATTCGATCTTTTAAATACGCCGTCATTTCTGTAGATTTAGCTTTTTTTTTTTAAACCCGCTCGGAAAGGCGGGGCGCATTAATTTTCCCGCTACTATTAAAGGCTTTTAGTAATCTCCTTTAGGACGAGCAGACATCTTTAAATTTCTCATTTCCCCCGCTGGTGCGAAACAGAGCCTGAAATCCACCAGACGAAACCCAAACAGTTTTCATGCTACATTATAATCTCATTATAAATCTACCCCATCCATCCCCCCTGCCCCCCCCCCCCCCAAACCCCTCCGAAGTCTCGCTAACTGGAGGCTGAATGAATTAGCCTAATTGAGGAAATGATAAGGAAATGAATTATTTAGCGCGCGTGTCCTCGAGCTAAAGCCGCCCGTGTCTTCTAATTGTAGAGCTTTATTTTTCATCAGGGCTTTGCGATGGGACGCTCGGTAAATCTCCGGATTTGAAAATGTCAGCGTTCCTCGCATTAGCCAAGCCGAACATGTTCTCTCTGTGTGAATCCTCACTTAGCAAATCTGTCAAATTACTTTCGGCATTGAAGGGAATCCGTCATATCCCTGTGGAGATTAACACCGACCGAGTGTTTATTGTTTTATTTGTTCCTCTCTCTCCCCCCCCCTCTCTCTCTCTCTCTCTCTCGCTCTCTCTCTCTCTCACTTGACAAAGCGTCACGCTCGATCCGGAAAACAATTAGTGTGAGAACGAAAAGCTTGTTTTGAGGACGACGTGAGCGCGGCGGAGCGTTTCCGAAAAAAGTAACACAGGCAGCAGGACGATTGAAAGGGGTTAAGGGGAGTGATAAATATAGAGAGAGAAGACTGCAAAGCGCATCTCGACGGCAGATAACCGAGTAAAAGTGGCAGAGGAGCAACCAGACCTGACAGCTGGAGCAGCACAAGAACGATTGCACTGGAGAGATTATAAGAAGAGGACAAAAGAAGAAAGGAGATGAAGTTGGGAGGGGGAGGGGTTTGGGGGGACGAGGGTAGAAAAAGCTTTAGGAGAGAAACGTGCGAGTAAAAGAGACAGAGGAACCTGTGGAAGAGACAGAGTGGGTGAATGGAAGGGGCAGAAGAATCGATGGAAGGAAAAGGAGGAAAAAATAGAAAAATAAGTGAGTTGGTTGGAAGACCATGAAAAACATACAGAAAGAGAGAGAGAGAGTAATAATGGCAGGAATGAAGAAAGAAGGAGCAGAAGAATGAATGGAAGTCAGGAAGGTCGTGAATGAAAGGAGAAATGCAGAAGAACATGCAGAAGATACCAAGGTGAGGTGAAAGAAATGGGGGAGATTGATTGGGGTGGCAGATTGAATGGGGCTGGAAAATACAGCATTGGAATGGAGGAATTGCATGGGGCAGAAGAATAAGGTGCTATAATGGGGCACTAGAATGGGGGGTAGAATAGCGTGATAGATTAGGGTGGTAATATGGGACAGTAGAATGGGGGGGATATGGTCATAAAATTGGGCAGTAGAATGGGGGAATGGGGAGTAGAATATCGGGGTAGATTAGGGTGGTAATATGGGGCAGTAGAATGGGTAGAATAGGGTGGTAAATGGTGCAGTAGAATGGGGGGTAGAATAGAGTATTAAAATGGGGCAGTAGAATGGGGGGGGGTAGAATGGGGTAGAAAAGGGGGTAGAATAAGGTGTTAAAATGGGGCAGCAGAATGGGGGGTAGAATGGGGGTAGAATAAGGTGTTAAAATGGGGCAGTAGAATGGGGCAGTAGAATAGGGGGTGTAGAATAGGGTGGTTAGGTAAAATGGGGCAGTAGAATGGGGTAGAGGTGGTGATAGGGGGTAGAATAGAATAGGGGGTAGAATAAGGGTGTTTAAAATGGGGCAGTAGAATGGGGCAGCTAGATAGGGGGTAATAGGGGGTGGGTAGAATAGGGTGGTAAAATGGGGCAGTAGAATGGGGTAGAATGGGGTAGAATAGGGTGGTAAAATGGGGCAGTAGAATGGGGTTAGAATAGGGTGGTAAAATGGGGCAGTAGAATGGGGTAGAATAGGGTGGTAAAATGGGGCAGTAGAATGGGGTAGAATAGGGGGTAGAATAGGTGGTAGAATAAGGTGTTTAAATGGGGCAGTAGAATGGGGTAGCAGAATAGGGTGGTAAAATGGGGCAGTAGAATGGGGTAGAATAGGGTGGTAAAATGGGGCAGTATAATGGGGTAGAATAGGGTGGTAAAATGGGGCAGTAGAATGGGGTGGGGTAGAATAGGGTGGTAAAATGGGGCAGTAGAATGGGGTAGAATGGGTAGAATAGGGTGGTAAAATGGGGCAGTAGAATGGGGTAGAATAGGGTAGAAGAATAGGGTGGTAAAATGGGGCAGTATAATGGGGTAGAATGGGGTAGAATAGGGTGGTAAAATGGGGCAGTAGAATGGGGTAGAATAGGGTGGTAAAATGGGGCAGTAGAATGGGGTAGAATAGGGTGGTAAAATGGGGCAGTAGAATGGGGTAGAATGGGGTAGGGTGCAATGGGTAGGGTGGTAATATGGTGGGCAGTAGAATGGGGTAGAATATGGGTGGTAATTGGGGCAGTAGAATGGGGTAGAATAGGGTAGAATAGGGTGGTAAAATGGGGCAGTAGAATGGGGTAGAATGGGGTAGAATAGGGTAAAATGGGGCAGTAGAATGGGGTATAGAATGGGGTAGAATAGGGTGGTAAATTGGGGCAGTAGAATGGGGTAGAATGGGGTAGAATAGGGTGGTAAAATGGGGCAGTAGAATGGGGTAGAATGGGGTGGTAAAATGGGGCAGTAGAATGGGGTAGAATGGGGTGGTAAAATGGGGCAGTAGAATAGGGCGGTTGGAGAAAGAGGAGGTGGGTAATTTAGTGGTTAAGGCAATGGCCTCTGAACCAGAAGTTCGCAGGTTCAAATCCCAGCACCAAAAGCTGCCACCTGTATGGGCCCTTGAGAAAGGCCCTTAACCCTCAACCACTCCGTTGAAAAAAAAAGTAGTAGTAAAGAAGCAGAGGAACCGAATGGCAGAGGTAAAAAATAGGCAGAGGTAAGAAATCTAAACCTCTCGTATCGGTGTGTGTCAGGGATCATGAATCTGTCTTTTCATTATGATGAAGAGAAGTGCGTTTACACTCTCTTCGGCTCTTTTTTTATGCTTAAAGAGAACACACACACACACACACACACACACACACACACACACACACACACACACAGCTGTCTCTCATATATATAAATACAATTTTTGTGTGTAACGCAGTAAATGTGATAAATCCCAGAGAATGAAAAAGGAGAAACTCATTAAAAGCCCTTATGTGGTGGAAAGCTGCTTTCTCTGTGTGGATTTAAAACCTGATCCGCTCTCCCGGATTGTGATTGGTTAAAAGGTGTTGGTTAAACCTCTAGAACAGCAGCTCTGACAGTAGTGCATTAGGCGTGTAAAAAAACCGCTCTGAACATTTACAGCATCTGGCAGACGCCCTTATCCAGGGTGTCTTACACAAATAGGGTTAAGGGCCTTGTTCAAGGGCCCACTAGTGGTAGCTTGGTGGTGGTGGGATTTTAACCCTTCTGGTCCAGAGTCTTTATTTGTCACATATAGATTTGTGCACATACCAATGCTTTTGGAAGCTGGAATCAGAGCACAGGTTCGGCCATGAAACAGCGCCCCCTAGAGCACAGAGTGGTTAAGGGTCTTGCTAAAGGAGCCAAGAGTGGCATCTTGGTTATACCCGTTCTCGAACCCCTGACCTTTCCGATTAGCACCCCAGTGCCTTAACCACTGAGCTACGCCCCTCCCTTATTTTCACATATCCCAGGAAGCAGGACACAGCGCCCCCTGGAGCACAGAGGGTTAAGAGCCTTGCTCAAGGACCCAAGAGTGGCAGCTTGGTTATACCGGATATCGAACCTTACATTTACATTTATGGCATTTGGCAGATGCCCTTATCTAGCTTGACTTACAACTGAGCAATTCAGGGTTAAGGGCCTTGCTCAAAAGCCCACTAGTGGCTACTTGGTGGTGGGATTTGAACCTGCAATCTTCTGGTCCAGGGCCCAATGCCCAATGCCTTAACCACTGACCTTCGGATCAGTAGCCCAGCGCCTTAATCACGGAGGTTTCCCCTCCCTCTTTTCCACATATCCTAGGAAGCCTGGGTCAGAACGCAGGGTCTGGCATGATCCAGAGCCCCCTGGAGAACAGAGGGTTAAGGGCCTTGCTTAAGGACCCAAGAGTGGCAAATTGGTGCTTTAGCCACTGTACTATACCCCCTCCCCTAAGTTCATGCATCCTCTCTCACTCTTTCAGAACCCTGTCCTATGGTTTCAGAAACATCTCCGTCTCCTGCTTTCAGAATTGTTACAATGCATAATAAGTGTACTGATGATGTAATGAACGTCCCGCCCGTTTGACCTTCACGACCCTAACGATGACGCAGCTTTATGAAGCAGTGATTAACGATCGGAGGTGGAACTTTGCTCTCGTGTAATCCCCTGACTATTTATACGACATGCAGATTTCCTCGTCGTATCATGAAAGCGGTATTAAAAAGCGGAGCTTTATTAATACAGGAAGCTAATTATCCCCGAAACATGGCTGCGGTTCTTATCTGGAGCGATAAGAAGTGGATTACGGTGATGGTTCCGCTCGGTCTGCTGTGGGTAATTACAATTACTGTAGCACATTATAAAGGAAACTCCGCTTAATTAAGTCGGATTATAAAATCATTACGGTTCTGTAATGAACACGTGGCACAGCTGCCTGCTTTATTACAGAATCTGATGTAAAGTGAAGCAGGAGATTACTGTCGCTTATTATCCTTTATTCTTTTACATCGTAAAAGACAAGAAGTCCAAAATCATTCCAAAAAAGATCACACACCACATCATTCCCGATTATTTGTCGTGGGGAATTCTGTGCAATTATGTGTTTCGGGATCATGACTTTGGGATCTTATTTTTAGCTTTAGGTTTTTGTATTAGGCGATCATGTTTATTTATTTATATATTTATTTGTTTCTGGATCTTGTTTTGCAACCATGTTTTTAGACCTTGTTTTTTTGTTTTTGCTTTGTTTTCTGATCCTGTTTATTGGGATCTTTTTGTTTCTGTTTCGTTTTGGGGATCTTTTAATGTTTCATTATGGAGATCTTTTTTGTATTTCTTTTGGGGTCATTTTCGTGTTTTGTTTGTGGATCTTTTTATGTTTCGTTTTTTGGGATCATTTTTGTGTTTCATTTTTTGGGATCTTTTTATGTTTTGTTTTTTGGGATCATTTTTGAGTTTCGTTTTGGGGATTTTCTTGTGTTTTGTTATGTTTAATTTTTGGGAATCTTTTTATGTTTAATTTTTGGGATCTTTTCATGTTTTGTTTTTTGGGATCATTTTTGTGTTTCATTTTTTGGGATGATTTTTATGTTTTGTTTTTTGGGATCTTTTTATGTTTCATCTTGGGATAACTTTTCTGTGTTTTCTTTGTAAAAATTTTCACGATTTTTGGAATTCTGTTTGTGGGATCTTGTTTCTTGCTTCTGTTTTGTTTTTTTGGGATCTCGTCTCAAAATCTTGTTTTTAGGGCACGAATTTGTTTTGTTTTGGGATCTTGGTTTTGTTTTTAGAGATTCCTTTGTTGGCGTGTTTTTGTTTTTGGGTTTACGTTTTGGGGATCTTGTTCACATTTTCATTTGCACCATTTGGCAGACGCCCTTATCCAG
>JACRUU010000018.1:23029858-23042358 GCA_030449085.1 Kryptopterus vitreolus | reverse complement strand
CGTTTGTATTCTTTAGTTTGCTTGAAATATCCTTCACATCAACGTAAGCGCTAAAACAAACCAAAGAACAACAATACTGAAAATCTAATATTAACATTTGACTAGAAATTTACAAAACAGTATTTCAAACTAAAACTAGACACGGGACGTTTCCTGAAGAAAATGTGAGTGATGCTTGCCGAGGCGCGACCCCTTAGAGCCTGATCCGTTTAATATTTAGCGCTGACTTCGAAAATGCTCGTTTTGGAGAGATGAGTGTTTAGACTCCAAAAAGCACCAGTTTTGGGCGTTTTTTCGGGAGGGGGCGCGGCCAGTGACATCAAATTAGCCAGCGTCCGACTCCCGTCGATGTGCTGAGTGTTTAGACATGTCACATGACCCTGTTTCGTCGTTTCGCAGATTTTCACGTTAGCGACCATATGACTGCTGCATGGCATCACGTGCTTGCAAACGTGAAAAATCTGCAAAATGTTGTGTCGAGTGGATATATCAAATATCGAAAACGGGCAGAACAGCGTAGCGTCAAATTTCCCCATTCATTCTTGATGGGTTTGGAATGTTGCATATTTCCCGTAATTCCAAACAGGTGTAGGGTTCAGGAGGTATATGATCGTGATCCACTCCGGACCCCATATGAGTGAATATGTCATATGTGCATGACGAACACTCACAGGCCGAACTGTGATGCACGAAACGTCGGCCGCATTGGTTTTCTATGGGAAAAAAAATCACGCTTTTTCAGAAGTACTGCTTCAGAGGTCTAGATCAGGGGTCAATGTTATTTATTAAACATAGTTTTTTTTGTCTTTATGCTATGTATAAACTAAACTATAATGTTTTGCATTTATGGAATCGATGAACGACTGCAGAGGGAAAAAAAACACGGAATGACATTCCTGAGTGCAACGAAAACATTCGAAAAAAAGACGTCGGTTTGAAGGTTATTTTCAAGTAAAATACTCAATGTCTTTTTGAGCCCTTCATGTATTTATGAAAAAAAAAGCAAAAAAAAACGTGGAACTTAAATTATCCAGCAAACTAAAAATTACGTCCTCACACTTTGTGCTGTCGTCCTTTTACTGGCACCTGTAGTCAGATGTCAATAATAAAAGGACCATTTCACTGAACAATGGAAAAAATATGGAAAAAGAAATATATATATATTTCTATATATATTTTTATTTATATGATATATATATATATATATATATATATATATATATATATATATATATATATATATATATATTATATATAGATACAGACGTGGACAAAATTGTTGGTACCCTTTGGTCAATGAAAGAAAAAGTCACAATGGTCACAGAAATAACTTTAATCTGACAAAAGTAATAATAAATAAAAATTCTATAAATGTTAACCAATGAAAGTCAGACATTGTTTTTCAACCATGCTTCAACAGAATTATGTAAAAAAATAAACTCATGAAACAGGCATGGACAAAAAATGATGGTACCCCTAACTTAATATTTTGTTGCGCAACCTTTTGAGGCAATCACTGCAATCAAACGCTTCCTGTAACTGTCAATGAGACATCTGCACCTCTCAGCAGGTATTTTGGCCCACTCCTCATGAGCAAACTGCTCCAGTTGTGTCCGGTTTGAAGGGTGCCTTTTCCAGACTGCATGTTTCAGCTCCTTCCAAAGATGCTCAATAGGATTGAGGTCAGGGCTCATAGACGGCCACTTTAGAATAGTCCAATTTTTTCCTCTTAGCCATTCTTGGGTGTTTTTAGCTGTGTGTTTTGGGTCATTGTCCTGTTGCAAGACCCATGACCTGCGACTGAGACCAAGCTTTCTGACACTGGCTAGTACATTTCTCTCTAGAATTCCTTGATAGTCTTGAGATTTCATTGTACCCTGCACAGATTCAAGACACCCTGTGCCAGACGCAGCAAAGCAGCCCCAGAACATAACAGAGCCTCCTCCATGTTTCACAGTAGGGACAGTGTTCTTTTCTTGATATGCTTCATTTTTTCGTCTGTGAACATACAGCTGATGTGCCTTGGCAAAAAACTTCGATTTTTGTCTCATCTGTCCACAGGACATTCTCCCAGAAGCTTTGTGGCTTGTCAACATGTAGTTTGGCATATTCCAGTCTTGCTTTTTTATGATTCGTTTTCAACAATGGTGTCCTCCTTGGTCGTCTCCCATGTAGTCCACTTTGGCTCAAACAACGACGGATGGTGCGATCTGACACTGATGTTCCTTGAGCATGAAGTTCACCTTGAATCTCTTTAGAAGTCTTTCTAGGCTCTTTTGTTACCATTCGGATTATCCGTCTCTTAGATTTGTCATCAATTTTCCTCCTGCGGCCACGTCCAGGGAGGTTGGCTACAGTCCCATGGATCTTAAACTTCTGAATAATATGTGCAACTGTACTCACAGGAACATCTAGTTGCTTGGAGATGGTCTTATAGCCTTTACCTTTAACATGCTTGTCTATAATTTTCTTTCTGATCTCTTGAGACAGCTCTTTCCTTTGCTTCCTCTGGTCCATGTCGAGTGTGGTACACACCATATCACCAAACAACACAGTGATTACCTGGAGCCATATATATAGGCCCAATGGCTGATTACAAGGTTGTAGACACCTGTGATGCTAATTAGTGGACACACCTTCAATTAACATGTCCCTTTGGTCACATTATTTTCTGTGTTTTCTAGGGGTACCATCATTTTTGTCCATGCCTGTTTCATGAGTTTATTTTTTTACATAATTCTGTTGAAGCATGGTTGAAAAACAATGTCTGACTTTCATTGGTTAACATTTATAGAATTTTTATTTATTATTACTTTTGTCAGATTAAAGTTATTTCTGTGACCATTGTGACTTTTTCTTTCATTGACCAAAGGGTACCAACAATTTTGTCCACGTCTGTATATATATATTCATGGGGAGAGTCTCTCAGGCGTCTATGGGCATTAAGGCAGGATACACCCTGGATGGAATGCCAACCCATCACAGGACACACACAAACACACACACTCACACACAGGTGTCAATCAACCTACAGTGCATGTTTTTGGACCAGGGGGGAAACCGGAGAACCCGGAGAAAAACCCCCTGAGGCACGGGGGGAACATGCAAAACTCAACACACACATGGCCGAGGTGGGAGGGAATCGAACCCGGACCCTGGCGGTGTGAGGCGAACGTGATAACCACTAAGCCACCGTGCCCCGCATATATATATATATATATATATATATATATATATATATATATATATATATATATAGATATGTATATAGAGAAGTATATAGATATATATATACTGTATATATATATATATATATATATATATATATAATATATATATATATATATATATATATATATATATATAGTATAAGCAATAAAAATATTTATCATACTTGGTTATTGTGATTTCTCCTCTGCGCATCAAGGCTGTATCATGGGCGCTGGCATGTGTTCCACTTTTGTGGCGGATGTGGCGTATATTAAGAGCGACAGAAATAATTGTCACACGTTTTATTTAGATGTAACGAGATCACCATCATCTTCATATTTAGAATTAAAAAACGAACAGACTAAAATAAAATGCAGTTTAATTACAGTACTCAAAAGAAGCTGTGAGCCGCATCGGAGGGATGAAAGAGCCGCAGGTCACTGATCCCTGACCTGTGGAGAAGGAAATATATAATAATATATAGGAAGAGCCTTTATTTGTCACATAAACGTAAACATTACAGCACAGTGAAATTCTTTCTTCGCATATCCCAGCTTGTTGTTGGGGTCAGAGCGCAGGGTATCGGCCATGATATGGCGCCCCCTGGAGCACAGAGGGTTAAGGGCCATGCTCAAAGACCCAAGTGTGGCAGCCTTGGCAATACCGGGGCTCGAACCTGCCGACCTTCCGATCAGCAGCCCAGCGCCTTAAACCACTGAGAGCTACTCCCTCCCTCCCTCCCTCCCTCTCCCAGTACCTCTCAGTTTGACCGTTAACACTAGAAGTCTACTTGTGCTCTGAGCACAGAGAAGAACTGCACATTTCTCCTACGGGCATCGTTCTTCTCGTCCTGAATCAATAATGGATGAAACCGCGGGGAAACCACAGGGAAACGCACTGGAGGGTTTGTGTTCCGACCACAGAGAAGACAATCTGTGTGTACACAGCCCACGGGAAACACAAACCTCAGGCGCTAATTTTACTGTGTCAAAACAGCAATTAGTCTGCATGTCGCTCTGAAATGACTTTGTCTCTCTCTCTCTCTCTCTCTCTCTCTCTCTCTCCCTCTCCTCCGCTCTCTCGTGCTCTCTCGCTCTGTATCGCAGTCATTTAAAGCTAATTGAATTTGCCGAAGCTCGTCACGCCTGATCGCGGATGTGAACGGGAACAGGAGCGCTGTTTTTTTTTTCCATTCCGAATCTCAAAGCCATTAAGCTGTTTAATTTGAAGTTCCACCTCGGCTCTCCGCAGGAGGTCAGATGCTCCTCGCCGATTACGTCGCCCTCGTGAGGTTACTCGACTGACGCCAGGAAGCTTTTGTATTTCCGTTACACAATGCGATAGGATAGTTTTTTTTGTTTTTTTTTGCTATAAGTGTTATTCTCGACCAGCACACACACACACACACACACACACACACACCACACACACACACACACACACACACACATCACACACTCACCCCAAATCAGTACTGCAGTTAGTGCCTACAAACAAAGCCCTATGGTACACACACACACACACACAGACACACACATACACACTCACCCCAAATCAGTGCTGCAGGTAGTGCCTACACTCGCAGCCCTATGGTATATATATATATATATATATATATATATATATATATATATATATATATATATATATATATATATATACACACACACACACACACACACACAACATACACACTCACCCCAAATCAGTACTGCAGTTATTGCCTACAAACAAAGCCCTATGGTACATACATACACACACACACACACACACACACACACACACACACACACACACACACACACACACACACACACACACACACACACTCACCCCCCCAAATCAGTGCTGCAGGTAGTGCCTACAAATGCAGTCCTTTGGTACACACACACACACACACACACACACACACATACAAACTCACCCCAAATCAGTACTGCAGTTAGTGCCTACACACACAGCCCTATGGTACACACACACACACACACACACACACACACACACACACACACACATCACCCCAAATCAGTACTGCAGTCAGTGCCTAAAAATGCAGTCCTATGGTACACACACACACACACACACACACACACACACACTCACCCCAAATCAGTACTGCAGTTAGTGCCTAAAAAATGCAGTCCTATGGTATACACACACACACACACACACACACACACACACACACACACACTCACTCACTCCAAATCAGTACTGCAGTTAGTGCCTAAAAATGCAGTCCTATGGTATACACACACACACACACACACACACACACACACACACACTCACTCACTCCAAATCAGTACTGCAGTTAGTGCCTACAAATGCAGTCCTATGGTACACACACACACACACACACACACACACACACACACACACACACACCTAAACCAGGAAGATGTTTTTATCACATGGTTTACGATTGTAGTCACCAGGAACAGTTTCAAGTGTGATTTAAAAAATGGACAATCGTGTTGGAGATGATGATTGAATCGGGTTCCTCTCAATGTTTCTTCCACAGGAGCTTTTCCTTCACCACAGGATCACTCAGTCGGGATAAACATTAACTTAATAGTAGGAATCTGTTGTTTTCTGTGAAGAGTTTACGTTTTAAGCTTTTTAGTAAGGCTATCAAAGTTAACAAGTTAATAACGCGTTAATGCAAATTCGCTTTAACGACACTAATGTTATTAACGTTAGTAATGTTATTAATATGTGAGTGATCTGCTCTTTCACTCTGTGTTGTGTTGGCGAATGAATGAAACCCGAATAACAAAGAAGAAATTAATAAACAAATGTTCAGTGCATCCACTTACACTTCCTAAATTTCCCCCAATTACGCCCCCTAGCTGCGCATTCACAACAGGTACGATCTCCTCACTATATTAACGTATATTACCGTATGGAACCTTACACAAGCGCATCACATTCCCAAATCCGTATTACGCAATAAAGCGCATTTTTACTGAACGCAATAAAGCGCTTCCGTATAACCTAAACACCGTATCACCAGTTTATATGGAAAAGCAACCGGAACACAATTCTTAAAGGAGCCACGTCCCATATTTTACACTTAAAACCACCATTTCAGATATGGATTGGGGTAAATATTAATTGTTATTATGTAGTACAGTGAAATGAAATTCAACAGTGCTGAAATGTTAATCTTGTTCATTTAACATTGAAATGAACATGAAAGTAATATTTAAAGATGAATTTCCAGAGTAAAATAAAAATTAAATAATCAATAATTTTATTAAAGGGAGAGATTTGGAGTGATATGTATATAATTACAACATGTTACAGTAACATGAAAATTATTCATTTATGGTAAAAGACGTGAAATAAAATATTTTAGTCTATTGACTGCCCTACTTTTTAGATAAAAGAAAGACAAATAAATAAATAAATAAAATAACCGAAACTAAAAATAGAATTAATTAAGATTTATTACCGCACTCTCACTAACAATGAATTCATTGAATTATTATTTTCGTAATTTATTTAGTATTTTAAAATGTGTTAATGTAGTGGTTCACCTTCAAATCATTTCATTCTGCATACGTTGCATTTAACATTAATAACATTTAATAATTAATAAATCAATTAAATAATAAACCACCCTCAAAATGTGACATATTTAAAATGGGCTTCGTTTATATGGTCTTAATTAGTCATGTGATCTTAAGAGGGGACCTTACCGCAACAAAAAAAGATCTCGTAATCAGGTGTCCACATACTTTTGGCCCCATCCAGTGTACATGTACGACAAACGCTTGTGGATTTTTCTCAGTGGCAATTCATATGACTGTAACGCTAATGAAGCTTTAGGACGTGTCCTATCTACAGCCTGGAGACTCTCTCTCTCTCTCTCTCTCTCTCTCTCTCTCTCTCTCTCTTTCTCTGTCTCTCCCTAAAGTGATTATTAGCCTTCCTCTGGTTCCTCTCTGCTCCTCTTCATGTTTGACCCCCGAAGCTGTTTAGAAGTCGAGAGGGGATTCAATTAGCTCTGATGGCTGCTTAATAGTGTGTAATGAGCTGTGTTTCGGCGCGATGATGTCGTCCCGGTGCTGCTGTGTACAGGAGGTGATGAGACGACGCCCGTCTGAGGGAGTGTGTGGGCGAGAGAGAGAGAGAGGGAGAGATAGAGAGAGAGAGGGAGGGAGGGAGGGAGAGGGAATGTTCCTGTCATGTTAAATCGAGGAGGATTTGCTCTCGGAGAAGATCTCTGCGCTGCACTGCACCGACACACTTATCACTTTTAATGCGTGTGTAAGAAGCTCAAAGCTCCGACTCGCTCCTGATCTGAAGGTCAAACTTGACTGGAGCTGAAGAAAAGTCATCTCTTTAGCTTTGAGACATCTCAGGAGCTTCGTTACAGCATGTGCAGTATGTGAATAGAGAGATGCATGCTGGGGGAAGCTGGATTAACTAGAGGCTGATGGAAGGGTGAGGGGGCGGAGTCACGGAGCCATCATGGAACTATGTCACTTCCTGTAACTGTATTTCCCCTAGTCCTGTATTCCGCACCACAAACTCACAACCCCACACACTCACTAGTGCGGTATTCCCCACCACACACTGACAACGCCACACACACACACTAGTGCTGTATGCTGTATTCCTCAACACACACTCACAGCGCCGCACACCCACTGCTGTATTCCCAACACCACACACTCACAACGCCACACACACACTAGTGTTCTCACGCCACACACTCTCTAGTGCTGTATTCCCAACCACACACTCACAACGCCACACACACACTAGTGTTCTCACGCCACACACTCACTAGCCACACACTCACAACGCCACACACTCTAGTGCTGTATTCCCAACCACACACTCACAACGCCACACACACACTAGTGTTCTCACGCCACACACTCTCTAGTGCTGTATTCCCAACCACACACTCACAACGCCACACACACACTAGCACTCACTATTCCCACACGCCACTACTGTATTCCACGCACTGTGTTCTCACGCCACACACTCACTAGTGTTCTCATGCCACACACTCACTAGTGCTGTATTCCCCACCACACACTCACAACGCCACACACACACTAGTGTTCTCACGCCACACACTCTCTAGTGCTGCCACACACTATAGTGCTGTATTCCCAACCACACACTCACAACGCCACGCACTCACTAGTGTTCTCATGCCACACACTCACTAGTGTTCTCACGCCACACACTCACTAGTGTTGTATTCCCCACCACACACTCAGAAAGCCTCACACTCACTAGTGTTCTCACGCCACACATTCTCTAGTGCTGGATCCCCCACCACACACTCACAACACCACACACTCACTAGTGTTCTCACGCCACACATTCACTAGTGCTGTATCCCCCACCACACACTCACAATGCCACACACTCACTAGTGCTGTGGTTCTGTATTCCACACACTCACTAGTGCTGTATTCCGCACCACACACTCACAATGCCACACACACTCACTAGTGTTCCGCACCACACACTCACAACGCCACACAGTGTTCTCACACTGCCACACACTCACTAGCGCTCTATTCCCCACCACACACTCACAACGCCACACACACACTAGTGTTCTCATGCCACACACTCAGTAGTGCTGTATTCCACACCACACACTCACAATGCCACACATACACTAGTGTTCTCATGCCACACACTCACTAGTGCTGTATTCCCCACCACACACTCACAACGCCACACACACACTAGTGCTGTATTCCTCAACACACACTCACAGCGCCGCACACCCACTAGTGTCCTCACGCCACACACTCACTAGTGCTGTATTCCGCACCACACACTTACAACGCCACACACACTAGTCTTCTCACGCCACACACTCACTAGTGCTGTATTCCCAACCACACACTAACAACGCCACACACACACTAGTGTTCTCACGCCACACACTCACTAGTGCTGTATTCCCAACCACACACTCACAACGCCACACACACACACACTAGTGCTGTATTCCCCACCACACACTCACAACGCCACACACACACACTAGTGCTGTATTCCTCAGCACACACTCACACTTATATCAAGTGTGCTTTAACCATCATTCACATACGTTTACTGTACATGGATCTGTGCGACCTTGACCTTGACACTGAAAATGAAAGATTAAGACCGTCTCCACACAACAAGCTCTCAGTGTAATCAGTCTGTATGAAGACGTGGCGACCTAATGATGCTGAAATCTTTCCCCAAAAGGACTGAAAAGACCTGCAGCTTTCAATCACCTTTTATAGAAAAGCCTTTTTTTCCTGGCACAGGGTTAAGGGTTTCTCCATGAGTCGCTTGGTTTATTATTCACACTTTTACATCAGCAGCATTAAAACCTGATTCACATCGCACCCTGCGTCACATCCAACACTCTTCCCATCGTGCTTGCATTGTAATTACGCAGCCACGCACAATGAAGGACAGGTTTACGAGCTTTAGGAGATTACGGGTTTTTTTTTTTTAATATGTAATGAAAGATCCTGTAATATCTCGGCTGTCTGTCGGAAATAACAGAAATACGACTTCGCCGTAGCCGGAATGTGACAGAACTTTAAATTAGAGTGAGACGAAAGACAGGCGACGACTAAAACCTTGTCATAAAATACATAAAAGGCTTCAGAGTGTCTGGGTTTATTTTTTTTCTTCTCCTATCTATTCTATAAAATCCACAATTTTAACAGAATTATTGTTGTTATCCTCATGGACACAGTCTGTCTGCTTGTCTCTTCCCCCTGAGGATTATGGGTATCACATCAGTAATATTATATAAGGCATAAAACAAGAGGGTCTGCTGTTAGAAGTTAGTGTTGCCACTTCACGGTTAATTATTTTCCCCATCACAGCACATCTGCAGGCGTTTCACTGCTTTTCCTGCGCAGAAGTTTAAAATGAGTTCATACTATTTGTTTTTTTTAATCTATATAGGCAGGTATATTTAATTTAAAAGGTAGAATACCCAATACTTTGATAATGAGGTAATAATCCAGGATATGAAAAATGGTGAGGTAATGAGGTAACACATCAGGCCTTGGGGAAATGGGTAATACCCCACTGAATGAGACTATGAGGTAATAATACAGACCGGTGGTAATGGGTAATATCCCGGTATGAAGTAATTCAATACCTCAGGCTAAAGTATTGAGGTACGAATCCAGGCCTTGGGGAAATACATAATGCTTCAGGATGAGATAATGAGGTAATAATCCAAGTATTTGGGAAATATATTCTGTAATACCCAAGGATGTGATAATGAGGTAACACATTGGACCTAGGAGAAATAGGTAAAGCTCCAGAATGAGGTAATGGAAAATGGATAATACCCCGTGGTGAGGTAATGAGGTAGTGAGGTAACATACCAGGGCTTGGGGAAATGGGTAATACCCCAGAATGCGGTCATAAGGTATTATCCAAGTATGAAGTGACTCATGAGGTGTAGGAGACATGAGTAATACCTCAGCCTTCAGTAATGAGGTAATTATCCAGGCCTAGGGTAAATATATTCAGTAATACCCAAGGATGAGGTACTGGGGTAACACATCAGACCTAGGAGAAATAGAAATGAGGTAATGAGGTAGGAATCTAGGCATTGAAAATGGATAATACCACATGGTGAGGTAATGAGGTAGTGAGGTAACATACCGGGGCTTGGGGAAATGGGTCATACCCCAGAAAGAGGTAATAAGGTATTATCCAAGTATGAAGTGACTCATGAGGTGTAGGAGACATAAGTAATACCTCAGTCTGGGGTAATGAGGTAATAATCCAGGCCTGGGGTGAATATATTCTGTATTCCCCAAGGATTAGGTACTGAGGTAACACATCGGACCTAAGAGAAATAGAAACGAGGTAATGAGGTAGGAATCTAGGCATTGAAAAATGTACAATATCCCATGGTGAGGTAATGAGGCAGTGAGGTAACATACCGGGCTTGGGAAATGGGTCATACTCCAGAACGAGGTAATGAGGTATTATCCAAGTATGAATTGACTCATGAGGTGTAGGAGACATGTAATACCCCAGTCTGTGGTAAAGAGGTAATAATCCAGGTTTAGGGTAAATATATTCTGTAATACCCAAGGATGAGGTACTGATGTAACACATCGGACCTAAAATAAATAGAAACAAGGTAATGAGGTAAGAAATGGATAATACCACATGATGAGGTAACGAGGTAGTGAGGTGACATACCGGGCCTTGGTGAAATTTATAATAACCCACTGAATGAGACAATGATGTAATAATACTGACCAAGGGTAATGGGTAATATCCAAGTATGAAGTGACTCATGAGTCATAGGAGTAATACCTCAGGGTAAAGTAAGAATTCAGGCCTTGAGGAAATATATTCTGTAATACCCCAGAAGGTAATGAGGTATTATCCAAGTATGAAGTGACTCATGAGGTGTAGGAGACATGCGTAATACCTCGGCCTGAGGTAATGAGGTAATAATCCACACCTAGGGTGAATATATCAGTAATACCCAAGGATAAGGTACTGAGGTAAAACATCGGACCTAGGACAAATAGAAATGAGGTAATGAGGTAAGAATCTAGGCATTGAAAAATGGATAATACCACATGATGAGGTAATGAGGTAGTGAGGTAACACATCAGGCCTTGTGGAAATTGAATAAGACAATTAGGTAATGGTAATGGTAATATCCAAGTATGAAGTAATCCATAAGAAATAGGAGAAATCAGCAATACCTCAGGCTGAGGCAAAGAAGCAAGTATCCAGGCCTTGGGTAAATGGGTAATGCCTCAGGATGTGATACTGAGGAAATAATCCATGCCTAGGGTGAAATATATTCTGTAATACCTAAGGATGAGGTAATGGGGCAACACATCATGCCTAGGAGAATGAGGTAATAACCCATGGCTTGATTGAAAAATTGAGAATACCCCATGATGAGATAATGGCGTTGTGAGGTAACAAATCGGGCCTTGGGGAAAAGGGTAATACCCCAGAATGAGGTAATGAGGTAAGAATCCTGGCCTCGGGGAAATGAGTACTAACTCAGGATTAGATGATGAGGTAAAATTCCAGGTCTAGAGGAGATAGCGATAATGAGGTAATATATGAGGCTTCTACATATGGAAAGATGTTACCTCGTTACCTCAGCCTGAGGTATTACATATCAGATCTATGGGGAGATGCGAGGAAACCAAAGTATGAGGTAACGAGGTAACATATTTTCCTCTTAGACACATTCGCTCTGTAAATCCAGTCATGAGTAACGAATCCCGGTTTTGATTTCT
>JACRUU010000018.1:23012358-23024858 GCA_030449085.1 Kryptopterus vitreolus | reverse complement strand
TGTCGGACCATTTTGGGCGTGTCCCAAACCAAATAGCCAGAGATCAATCAAAGGGAAGGTGGTAGCCCAGTGGTTAAGGTGTTGGCCACTGGACAGAAAGATCACGGGTTCAAACCCCACCACCACCAAGCTGCCACTAGTGGGCCCTTGAGCAAGGCCCTTAATCCTCAATTGCTCCGTTGTAAGTCGCTCTGGATAAGGACGTCTGCCAAATTCTGTAAATGTAACGATGAGACTCAATAGTTTACATAAACACCAGTATTGGAAAACTGTGGGCGTGTCCCAAACCACTCTTTACACACTATAATGCTCACATAAACACCATCATCAGAGCATTTCCAAAAATCACACACCCTAATCATTATACAGTCCATATAACTATTATCAGAGGATTGTGGGCATGTCCCAAACCACACCTTATACAAGATATAGTCCACACAAGCATTATCAGAACACTGTGGGTGTGTTCTAAACCACTCAAAATATTCACTATACAGTCCACATAAACACCACCATCATCTCAGAGTGGGTGGGTCCCAAACCACACCATATACACTGCATAGTTCACAGGAAAAAACAAAACAACAACCATCATATCACTGTGGGTGTGTCCCAAACCACACCATATACAAAATATATAATAGTTCACATAAACATCATTATCAGATAATTAAATAGAATATTTGCGCTCTTTGTGTGAAACCTAACAGCACGTGGTGGCAGTGATTTGCCTCTAGAGGCCGCTCTTGTAAGGACAGCAGAATCCGGAAGCCGGAAAAACCACTCGTGTGACTTTTTTTCCGATAGTAATTTATCTGCGACCTCTATTAATAAACAGGGGACATTTTAGTTTAGAAAGCTAAATTTATATACGAGCGAAACACATTTGTAAAATATGTCTCTTGACTTGCTCAGAAAGTTATTCCAGATGTTTGTGGACCCCTGATGAACATAAATCATCAGTACACAATGGGCGTGTCCCAAACCATACCTAATACACTATAGATTATTATAAAAACCCCATCATCACTTTCACGTTGATGATTAGTCCATCCGAGGCTGAGAAATCGTTCATTGTTTACGCAGACGTGTCGTCTCGATGTCTGCCGATCGATACGGAGACGTATTATGGTAGGAGATGCTATTAATTAACAGAACGACATGTCCATTTTTCATTCAAGCACCAAAGCAAAAGAGCGCTAAGAGCGCTAATGCGGCACCCGAGGCCTCGTTCCCAACCGTCTCAATCAGCCTGGACGCTAACAAGCTCCTCGTTTGGGAATATCCAACAGGATATGAATTCTGACTGGGCACGAAGGTTTGGATTGTCCATCAAGTATTTCGTCTTCATCACAGGGTTTTTGATAATGGATGAAAATTCAACCGTAAACCCCCCCTAATTATGCCTAATGACCACATGGGTGTTTTCTCCTGTCTCCTCCGTCTCCCTCCCAAATGATGTCGGGTCTCTGCTAAGTCTTCATCCACCCATTCGGAGCATCTGCGCCTCGACCGCGTGGCAGCAGGTGCAGCAAGAAATGCTCGAGGTCCAACGCTATGGGGGCGCCCGGCTTGGGGCTCTTAATCCACTAACGCCCTGGCAGCGCTTCAGAGCGCGAAGAAATCGTCCGCTCGCCAAAAACCCCCGAGTGTGAAACGATGTACACGGGCTAGACGGACCACTGCAAAGCTCTAATCTCTTTACAAGTTCTCCTGATGAGAAAGCGATCTCCAGCCAGACCGAGAAGATACCTAACCAACGCTCGCACTTACGAGTGATTGGCAGTTACCGTCGGCATGTCTCCGAGGCCCTCTAGTGGCCGACTGATGTGTGATTATTATTCTCTTGTTAGTCAGACTGCTATTTTATTTCACATTTCGGCAAAGGAGAGAGTTCTGATCAGGCAGCCCTGTCTCTGTGACGCGTACGTCTGTCCTTCTGAGTGTGGAACAGTTTTTCAGTCTGTCGAACTGTCTATCCGTTCGGCCATCTGTTCTTCCACCTGTCCATCTGCCTGTCTGCGTGTTCATTTTTCCGCCTGTCTAAAAGCCTCCCGGTCTGTCTATTCGTTGGTCTGCTTGTACACCTGTCTGTTCATCCATCCATTTGACTTCCTGCCATCTCTTTCACTCGGATGTGATGTGGAAGGATGTGGTGCGTCAAACGCACAAAGAAGAAGAGAAGTGTATCATCAAACGGACAGAATGAAGAGTGACACACCATACAGAAATGTGTAATGCACCACACAGACAGGCAGACAGACAGACAAGGCAGTATGTGATCTTTCAAACTGACAACTGGACAGACAGGCAGGGAAGTGTGTGATGCATCACATAAATAGACAGAAGGATAAGGAAGTGTGTGATGCAAAACACAGATAGACAGACAGACAGACAGACACACACACATACCGGAAAAGCATCACACAGAGACGCAGATAATCAGACAGACAAAAGGAAAATGTGTGATGCACCATACAGACAGACAGACAGACAGGTAAGCATGTGAAACATCATCTTCAGACAGACAGACAGACGAGGCAGAATATGATACATCATGCAGACAGACAGACAGAGGAAGTGTGTGATGCAACACACACACAGATAAGGAAATGTGTGATGCGAAACACAGACAGACAGACAGACAGGGAACAGCATCACACAGAGAAGCAGATAATCAGGAAATTATACAGCCAGAGGTAAATGTGTGATGCACCATACAGACAGACAGACAGACAGGTAAGCATGTGAAACATCATACGCAGATAGACAAACAAGGCAATATATGATACATCACGCAGACAGACAGACAGACAAAGGAAAGATCTGATGCATCACACAGACAATCAGACAGACAGATAAGGAAATGTGTGATGTGAAACACAGACAGACATACGCATACATCATACGCAGACAGACAGACAAGGCAGTATATGATACATCATGCCCACAGACAGACAAAGGAAGGGCGTGATGCATCACACACAGCTAAGGAAGTGACAGAGGGAAATGTGTGATGCACCATACAGACAGACAGACAGACAGACAGGTAAGCGTGTGAAACATCATCTGCAGACAGACAGACAGATGAAGCAGTATATGATACATCATGCAGACAGACAGACAGAGGAAGGGTGTGATGCATCACACACACAGTGTATGATGCGAAACACAGACAGACAGACAGTTAAGCATGTGAAACATCATCTGCAGACAGACAGACAGACAAGGCAGATTATGATACATTATGCAGACTGACAGACAATGGAAGGGTGTGATGCATCACACATTCAATCAGACAGACCGATTAGGAAGTTTGTGATGCGAAACACAGACAGACAGACAGACAGACAGGAAAAAGCATCACACAGAAAAACAGATAATTAGGCAATCATACAGACAGAGGGGAATGTGTGATGCACCATACAGACAGACAGACAGACAGACAAGGCAGTATATGATACATCATGCACACAGACAGACAGAGGAAGGGCCTGATGCATCACACACACACAGATAAGGAAGTGTGTGATGCGAAACACAGACAGACAGGAAAAAGCATCACACACAGAAGCAGATAATCAGGCAATCATACAGACAGAGGGGAATGTGTGATGCATCATACAGACAGACAGACAGAGAGGTAAGCGTGTGAAACATCATACGCAGACAGACAGACAATGCAGTAAATGATACATCATGCAGACAGACAGACAGACAGACAGAGGAAGGGTGTGATGCATCACACAGACAATAAGACAGACAGATAAGGAATGTGATACGAAACACAGACAGACATACAGACAGGAAAAAGCATCACACACAGAAGCAGATAATCAGGCAATCATACAGACAGAGGTAAATGTGTTGGACCATACATACAGACAGACAGACAGACAGGTAAGCGTGTGAAACATCATCTGCAGACAGACAGACAGATGAAGCAGTATATGATACATCATGCAGACAGACAGATAGACAGAGGGAAATGTGTTATGCACCATACAGACAGACAGACAGACAGACAGACAGACAGACAGACAGGTAAGCATGTGAAACATCACCTGCAGACAAACAGACAGACGAGGAAGTATATGATACATCGTATATGATACATGATGCATCACACACACAGTGTATGATGGGAAACACAGGTAAGCATGTGAAACATACGCAGACAGACAGACAGACAGACAGACAAGGCATAATATGATACATCATGCAGACAGACAGACAGAGGAAGGGTGTGATGCATCACACAGACAATCAGACAGACAGATAAGGAAGTTTGTGATGCGAAACACAGACAGACAGACAGACAGACAGAAAGACAGACAGAAAAAAGCATCACACAGATAAACAGATAATCAGGCAATCATACAGACAGAAGGGAATGTCTGATGCACCATACAGACAGACAGACAGACAGACCAGGCAATATATGATACATCATGCACACAGACAGACAGACAGAGGAAGGGTCTGATGCATCAAACAGACAGATAAGGAAGCGTGTGATGCGAAACACAGACAGACAGACATACAGACAGGAAAAAGCATCACACACAGAAGCAGATAATCAGGCAATCATACAGACAGAGGGGAATGTGTGATGCATCATACAGACAGACAGACAGTTCAGGCATACAATCAAACAGGGGTTATTGTAGGCCACTGTAGAGTAACTGTTGATCATTGTAGGGTAACTGTAGGCCACTGTACAGTGTCTTTAGGTCACTGTAGGGTTACTGTATGTCATTGTAGGGGTGTTGTAGAATACCTGTAGGCCACTGTAGCATTTTTTTGTAGGTCACTGTAAGGTACCTTTGGGCCACTGGCATCACAATGTCACTGTATGTCACATTGTCACAATGTCACATTGTTTCTCCCGGTCACGACATGGTGTTTATAAGTCACTATAGAGCCAGTGTATGTTGCTGTAGGGTTTCTGCAGGCCACTCTGTAGTGCTGTATGGTATTGTGAGGTAACTGTAGGTCACTGAGGGGATCAGCAGGGTTAAAGTTACAGAATCAGAAACATCACACACGTCCTTGCTGTGTGTTTACTCAGTGTGTATCCATATTAATGCGAACTCGCCTACCCCGTGTGAGCTGTCAATCAAACAAACAGGCAGGCATATGATTAGATTTGAAATGCAAAGTAGAATGCGTGTGTGTGTGTGTGTGTGTGTGTGTGAACTCCAGCTCTGTTGCTCAGGGTAGAAACTTATTAAATTTAAAGTTTAAAACACATCTGTGTGTGTGAAATCTCTCTCCTGCTTCTCCTCCCTCTGCCTACTTACAAAACAGCCTGTAATCAAATTAATTACCCTGACTCCATTAGCCCTGATAGAAGAGAGAGAGAGAGGGGGAGAGAGGGGGAGAGAGGGAGAGAGAGGGAGAGAGGTGTAAGATACTGCGTACGGCGTAACATCAGAGATATCTCTCACACACCCTTCATTCACTATAGAGGACGTAGAAGAGGACAAACACACACACACACACACACACACACACACACACACACACACACACACACACACACACACACACACACACACACACACACACCAACCAATCAGATTGCAGAACCAGGAGTATGATGTATGATTAGGAGGTTTTGAAATGGCGACCTCTCTGGTGGAGATCCATCATTGCAGACTATTTTATTTTATGATTAATAATATTAATAATAATAATACAGAGCACACACACACACTCACATTCACACACACACATGGGATAATTTTCCCAGGTGCCAATCAACCTACCATGTTGATGTTTTTGGACAGGGGGGAAAACCAGAGAACCCGGAGAAAAAAAAACCCCCTGAGGCAACGGGGAGAACAGGCAAACTCCACACACACACACACACACACACACACACACACACACACACACACACACACACACACACACACATGGGACAATTTTCCAAGGTGCCAATCAACCTACCATGTTGATGTTTTTGAACCGGGGGGAAACCAGAGAACCCGGAGAAAAACCCCCCTGAAGAACATGTAAACTCCACACACACACACACACACACACACACACACACACACACACACACACGTGGGGAGGCGGGAATTGAACCTCCAACCCTGGAGGTGTGAGGCAAACGTGGTAAGTGCTAAGTCACCATTCCCCCCCTGATTATTCATTCATTCATCTTCTACCATTATATCCGATCTTCCCTCGGGTCACGGGGAGTCTGTGCCTATCTCAGGCCTCTATGGGCATTAAGGCAGGATACACCCTGGATGGAATGCCAACCCATCGCAGGGCACACACACACTCACACACTCACATTCACACACACATTAACACACTAGGGACAATTTTCCAAGGTGTCAATCAACCTACCGTGCATGTTTTTGGACCGGGGGAAACCAGAGAACCCGGAGAAAAAACCCCTGAGGCACGTGGAGAACATGCAAACTCCACACACACATGGCCGAGACGGGAATCGAACCCGGATCCTGGCGGTGTGAGGCGTGCTAACCACTAAACAACTGTGCCCACCCCCCCTGATTATTATTTACCAAAAGCTTACCAAAAAACAAATCATTAAAATGTTTACATGTTTAATGCACAAAGGCATTAGCCCTATTGGAATAAATGTGAACACCAACTCCACGGACTTCCTCACCTACATCAGTACCTGACTTTACTTCCACCCTTGTAGGACTTTATTAGGTAAAGAGTTTAGTTTTTTTAACGATTATTGTTTTTTTTTGTTGTTGCCGTAGATTGTTGTTGGCAATTTTTAACGATAATTTAATAAAAAATAAAGAAAATAATTCCGACAGCTCTCTCAGTTATGGTGAGAGGGATGGGTTGATGTTGTTCCAGTGCTGAGAGAGTGCAATCACAGACGAGCACTGTCATTTCCTTAGTGTGAGAAGATGAATGAAAGCTTTAGACAGACTGTTTTGTATATACATATGTGTGTGTGTGTGTGTGTGTGTGTGTGTGAGAATAGCGAGAGAAGTGTGTGACGTGTCTGACAGACAGAAGTGTGTGTCCCTGATGTTATTGTCAGTGTGCTCCTGAAAATTACAGTTATTTTCTCCCCGAGTGATGTATAAACGTTTTTCAGACGAATGTGAAGCATATTCATTCACTCTGAGATTTTATTTTATTTTTTTTATCACATTCAATCCTCTGCTATAATAACAATCTTTTAATTGATTATTATTATTAGAAGAAAAAAGAAAAAAAAAACACTTTTATATCAGACAAACAGTCCTAGTCCTGTCATATATATATATATATATATATATATATATAGTGGGGCACGGTGGCGTAGTGGTTAGCACGTTCGCCTCACACCTCCAGGATTCCGGGTTCGATTCCCGTCTCGGTCATGTGTGTTGTGGAGTTTGCATGCTTCTCCCCGTGTCTCAGGGGGTTTTTCTCCGGGTTCTCCGGTTTCCCCCTGGTCCAAAAAAACATGCATGGTAGGTTGATTGGCACCTTGGAAAATTGTCCCTAGTGTATGAATGTGAGTGTGTGTGTGTGTGTATGTGTGTGTGTGTGTGTGTGTGTGTGTGTGTGTGTGTGTCCTGTGACGGGTTGGCATTCCATCCAGGGTGTATTCTGTCTTAATGCCCATAGACGCCTTAAATAGGCACAGACTCCCCGTGACCCGAGGGAAGATCGGATAAAGCGGTAGAAGATGAATGAATGAATGCATGAATATATGGAGATACACACAGACGTGCAGACAGACAGCCCGACAATATCTACAGACTGTAGACAGACAGGCAGACAGACAGATATACTTGGCCTGGTTCACTGAATTCAGTAAAGCCAGAACTGTAGACACCAGAACCGGACTTGGACAGCACCGAATCTCAGTGTAGATGGTTCCAGAATAACAGATTAGATGGATGCAGGATGTGGAGCACTGACCATGGTGCTGATTCAGAGAACCAAACCTGGTGTGATGAGTGTGTGTGTGTGTGTGTGTGTGTGTGTGTGTGTGTGTGTGTGTGTGTGTGTGTGTGTGATGTGTCTCTGTATATCAATGATACTTCATCCTCCAGATGTGTTCTTAGCTCTTACTATGTGTGTGTGTGTGTGTGTGTGTGTTTGTGTGTGTGTGTGTGTATGTGTGCAGAGCTGCACTTCATGCATGCTGGGCTCAGAGAAGGTTAATCTGCTTAGACAGGTGTGTGTGATGTCAGTGGTGTCACTGTTTTTCTATATTTTTTTCTGCTCACCTCAGGCTGTCAACACACACACACACACACACACATATATATATACACACACACATGCACACACACTTTTCCAGCTACACAATCAGAGTACATACCTACACTACCAGCATTAAGCTTTAAAAAATAAAGCAAAAAGAAATCTTCAAAATATATTAAAAATCCAGTCGAAAATAGCGACTGAGGAATTCAATAATTTTAATTAATTATTAATTTTTTACTCGAGTCCTTTAAAAAAAAACTGCCTTTAACCTCCATTTCTTTTGAACATCAAAAGAAATGACAAATTAAAGATATACATACTACAGCCGAAAGTTTTTGCTTTTGTGGAAATTCTTCATCTACAAGTGTGTTAGAGAACATTTAATTGAGAAATATAAAGAAAAGAAGAACATTTCATAGAGAAATATATTGGAAAAAATATGTAGAAAACATTTTATAGAGAAATACAGAGGAAAAAATATAGAGAACATTTTCTAAAGAAATATAAGGAATAAAAAGAAGGCAAAAAAATTGCATATAAATAAAGCCGAAAATATATAGAGGAGATTTTATAGAACAATATATAGAAAAAATATATATATAGAGAACGTTTAAAAGAAAAAATCTAAAGAAATGTTCTTTATAGAGAAAATAGATTTTCATGGAGAAATATATTGAAAATAAAATATGGAAAACATTTTATAGACAAATACAGAGGAAAGAATTCCAAAAGAAATATAAAGACTACAAATAAAGACAAAAAATGTACATAAAAATAAAGTGGAAAATATATAGAAAAAATGTATAGGGAACGATTCAAAGAAAAATGTGAAGAAAAAAAAGTTCTTTATAGAGAAAATAGATGGAGAAATATATTGAAAAAAAAACATTTTATAGAGAAATACAGAAGAAAAAATATAGAAAATATTTCATAAAGAAATTTAAAGAACAAAATAAAGCGCGAAATGTAGAATATAGAAATATAGAGGAAAATATATATAAAAAATTAAAAAATATTTTATAGAACTAAATATTTTATATAAAAAACATTTTATAGAACATTTTAAATTAAATTATTCCTCTCTCTCTCTCTCTCTCTCTCTCTCTCTCTCTCTCTCTCTCTCTCTTCAGCAAGGGGTACAGATTTGGCAGCGTGAAGGTGACGCTGTGGAAGCACAGTAGTGAGCTTTCAGATAAAGTGCACTACATTAAGGGGATTAAATGAAGTGAGCGTGAGAAGGTGACTTCACCGTGTCATGGGCGTTATATCGTCTAAACACGCAGAGATCAGCGTGACAGCGATGTAATGAACACATGCTGGCGTGAGTCTGCAGCGCGAACACGCTAATACGCTCCGCTCTCTCCCCCGAGTCTGTGTGCGGAACTGAAATGAACAAATCTTCAGCTTATTATAGTATTAAATGTGGTTCTGGAAAAGATTCACAAACCAGTCTTATGGTCCGATATTAAGATACTTCGGGCCATCGTGTGTATAAATGAAAGTGTGAGTAAATCTCCATGGCTTTGGATGAAATAAGAGTAAAGGAGAATTCGTTCACATGGATGTAATACAAGCGGTTGTAATAGCTGTGGTTTTCGGGGACCGATTTTCATGCGGAACATGTTTACAGTCCATCGGGGACGTGTTACATGGCGGACCGCAAGTTTGTTTGGTCGACGCCTCACATTTTTTAACAATAATTATTATTAAACATGAAAACACACACAAAAAAAGAAAGTATAGTGAGTACGCAAAAGTCAGTTTGTGTTACGCACAAAATCATCACAACTTCCATTTTTAGCGAAACGGAATTTCTCTTAAAGGGAGGAAATGAACACACACACACACACACACACACACACACACACACACACACACACACACACACACACACACACACACACACACACACACACACACACACACAACTACACATACACATACACATACACAAGCGCACACATCCATAATTATGTCGAATCTATTTCATTTTATTTAATCACTTTTATCTGGTGCCAATTAAAACCGATTACTCAATTTAATCAATGCATTAAATTAGTATTTCATTCATTTGATTTGTTCCAATATATATATATATAGGTTAGCATATATAGTGGTTAGCACGTTCGCCTCACACCGCCAGGATCCGGGTTCGATTCCCGTCTCGGTCATGTGTGTGTGGAGTTTGCATGTTCTCCCTGTGCCTCAGGGGGTTTTTCTCCGGGTTCTCCGGTTTCCCCCCGGTCCAAAAACATGCACGGTAGGTTGATTGGCACCCTTGGAAAATTATCCCTAGTGTGTGAATGTGTGTGTGTGCCTTGCGATGGGTTGGCATTCCATCCAGGGTGTATCCTGCCTTAATGCCCATAGATGCCTGAGATAGGCACAGACTCCCCGTGACCCGAGGGAAGATCGGATTAAAGCGGTAAGCGTAGAAGATGAATGAATGAATGAATGAATATATATATATATATATAATATATATTATATATATATATATATATATATATATATATATATATATATTGATATATAATATAAAATATCATTTGATATATTATTTATACCGAGCAGACATTTGATTTAATTTCATCAAAAAGGTAAACTTTGGATGCTCACAAATGTTATTATTAATGCTAATAATAATAATAATAATAATAATAAAATAATAATATAATAATAATAATAATGAATGGGGGCACGGTGGCTTAGTGGTTAGCACTGGTTCGCCTCACACCGCCAGGGTCCGGGTACGATTCCCGTCTCGGCCATGTGTGTGTGTGGAGTTTGCTTGTTCATTGTTCTCCCCGTGCCTCAGGGGGTTTTTTTTTTCTCCGGGTTCTCCGGTTTCCTCCTCCCCGGTCAAAAAACATGCACGGTAGGTTGATTGGCACCTTGGAAAAAATTGTCCCTAGTGTATGAATGTGTGTGTGTGTGTGTGTGCGATGGGTTGGCATTCCATCCAGGGTGTATCCTGCCTTAATGCCCATAGACGCTTGAGTAGAAGATGAATGAATGAATAATAATAATAATAATAATAATAATAATAATAATAATAAACAATAATAAACTGCATTATTAAATAAACTTCTCCTAACTGTACCGAAATGGTACAGAACTGTGTATATTTACACCCCTAGTTGACACACAAACACACACAAGCGTGCGAGCAGTGATGGCGTTAAAGGCGAGCAGTAACACACTGATCAGGACACTGATAATGTTATTACAGAAAGCTGGCAGTGTGACAGGAACAGTCCACTGATCACAAAGAGAGGGAGAGGGAGAGGGAGGGATGGGAAGGAAGAGAGTGATACAGAGAATGATTGTGTGTCAGACGCACACTAACGCGAACCCAATGCGATATGCAAAATACAAAAAAAAACATTTTAACGAAGACCTACTTTCCATGGTTTGGAGTGGAGGTTCTCCTGATAAACAGCTCCAACACTATTTGGCTGCACCACAGGAACCCCAGCAGCTCCATACACTCTAGCGGAACATCTTCCCAGGTAGAGTGGAGCTTGTTATAACGGCAGATGTGGACTAAACATGGAATGCGATGTTCATTTACAGTATTTGGCAGACGCCCTTATCCAGAGCGAATTACAACTGAGGGTTAAGGGCCACTAGTGGCAGCTTGGTGGTGGTGGGTTTTGAACCTGTGATCGTCTGGTCCAGAAGATCTGGTCCAGAGTCCAACACCTTAACCACTGGGCTACACCACCTCCCTTCACTGGGCTGCCACCTCATGAGGCACACAGCAATCCTAATTGTGTGATTTTGATGAGATTCGAACCTCTCTTGTCATTGAAGAGGATCTCATAACGCTTCGTCAGGTTTCAGCTTGTTTATTGCTAGTGTGTGTGTGTGTGTGTGTGTGTTGTGTCCCGAGATGTCCCTCAGCTGTAAATCTGCCCTCTTGAGAATTTCACCAGCAATTTGTATTCATTTGTCTAATATGAATTGAATTGGATTAAAATGTCCAGAAGCTCCGTTACTGATTCCCTTCCTTTCCTTCTGCACCAAATTGGACCTTTACAGCGAAATCACCCCCCCCCCCCCCCCCCCCCCACCCCATAATGAATCATCATCCCGGAGCGACGCTGGCATTTTTAAATGGCGAGCGTCTTTCTCAAGTGCTTCTCTGTCAAGTCGTTAAATGGTCCGCGCTGATAGAATCATTTATCGTGGTTCATCCGAGGAAAGGAAAAGGCCACGGAGGAGAGCGAATGCTTCAGAGTTGGAATCGGAATCGCACTCCGAGAAAAAAAAACAACAACAACAACAAC